>JAWZYV010014714.1:0-72306 GCA_038373885.1 Cheiracanthium punctorium | reverse complement strand
GATAGGTCGGCATAGAGCCCACAATGTTCTGGTTACGAGTCCAACGCCTTAACCACTGTTCTACCACGGCCCCTCAACTACATGTTCATTGTTGAAGAATAAAAAAAAACTGTATCTATGCTGTGAAATATGAAAGAGAGATGCGCGCCATCACCCTAATTAAAACCAAACACACGCCCCTCCATAGTCGATTAGATAAGACACTAATGAGTAATGGTGTCTTATCTAATCGACTATATAACACATAAAACATGGTGGATGGCTGGAGTGCGAAGGTCCAGGGTTCTGACCTACCGCTCGGCAGTGGATCTAACGGTCTGGAATTTCGGCCGATTTTCTCCAGACGTAACGTGAATACGCGTAAGAACTAAGAAGCCCTGAAAATTCCTCTCCCAAGGCACCCCTCTAGGTAAATACCCCCGTGTCGATTTGCTTTAAGACACAATACACAATTCTTCACCACTTTAAGGATACCTATTCTACGAAATTCCTTGTTTCTTCTGAACAACAAGCTTCGTAACATTTCAATTTCAAATATTTGTTAATGCATTGTTGTAATACAGTTTTCAGAACAAGTCTCACTTTCTTCTAAGAATTTTCTGTGCAGTCCAATATTGTCTTCGTTTTCTGCAGGAATTTCATTCGGTGAAATTGCCCTCCGTGATTTGTTAACCGTGGTGCTTTAAGCTAATTTCAATGCATCATCAACTTAATAAATTGTGATCTTCCCGAATAAGCCGCAATCTGGATAATCCGATCTCGGTTAATCGAAAGTCTGTATTTAAAAGTTACCCACATCGTTAAATATAAGAATTAAAATACAGCGAAACTTCTCATAAAGGCCGCCCTTATTCGAGGGCCACCTTTATTAAAGGCTGATATTTTTAGGAACAAAAAATTTGCCCATTGATATAATGTTAATTTTACTCTTATTAGAAGGCCTCTGACTACCCCTCATAAAGCTCCCCCCCCATGTGCCTGCCTTAAATCTTAAACAGGTGCATTGAATCCCTGAACTAAAAGATAACAGTTCAGGAATTCCTTGCAAGGAAGAAGGGGGAGGAATGACGGCGTTGTTATGACGCGTTGTTAACGACGCGACGGCAGAGATTCCTCCTTTCTGCGTCCATCGTTGCTTTCTGGCATGAGTCTTAGAATTTTTCTGCTCTGGCCACAGCCTTGCACAAGCGCATGGCTGGGCCATGCCAGGGCATTCAAAGACCCATGCCGGAAAGCAACGATTTATACAGGAGGGAGAAATTTCTGCCATTGTGTCTTAGCAACGACGGTAGTGAACGGGTTAAAAGCAAACAAGAAACTAAAATATTGTTTTAACTACTGCTCTTAAAGCCTAATCTATGAGTGTTATTTTGTTAGCCTTGCATAGGTATCAACACTACGTCCACCCATGCCGATGGATAGAATGCCCTCATAAACCTCAATAATAAATACCAATTTCGTTTTGCTTGAAGTGGATGAACGTTTCTAAAATGTACTCTAAACATTCTCTGCCCATAGGATGCAAAGCATTGGAATTATTTTGTGTGTTCCTGTAAAAGAACTATAAATGGTACCTACATCCTTTTCAATAGGGTACATGGTACGGTAATTTTCATTATCACATAAAAATTCGATCGATGGATATTTGCGGCAGTTAGAGCACGGGCAGACAAACTGAAAGCATAAAAATTTCAAGTTCTTTGGAAAGCGTTAAAAAATAAAGGTTTAAAAAGAATGTGAGGCTTAAAGGGGAAAAAATGGAATAAGGAAAGTAATTCTAGCTCGAAAAGTTAATTTTCCCTGTAATTTAAGAGAAAATGGAAAATTAAGCATACTGATTTCGAAGCTCCTAAGGTCGCGACTCCCCACTATTTGCTATGCCATGTCTTCCTATTTTAACGGGCCTTTGATCTATACTCTTGCATTTTATCTCTTATAACTTACCTATTATTTTTCTAAAATCTAATTAAATTACAAATTTGGGGTTGTTTCTATATGAATGATATGAAAGTAAATTATAATAAAAAGTAGTACAAATATAATCTATTCGGCGATGACCTTTTTCTTGGAGAATGGATTTCACGGAGCTCCAACAGTTTGTATGGAAATTCTCTTTCCATTATGACAGTTATTTTGCGTTCTTCTTTTAGTCATTATCAAAGCAACTACATATCACATTTTGTGCACTGCACTTTTTGTCATTTTCTTTTGTTTACAACTACTATATGTTTCATGTTTTTGTGTACAACTGGTTTCAAACTTGTCTTAAATGCACACTGAAGCAAACTTTTACTTCATTTTATTAAATGCTAGAGATTCTTTTATTTATTTATTTTTACCAAATTGATGTATTAATAATATCTTAAAAGCTAAATATGGTTTTCTTCTAATCAAAGCATGCTTAGATTCCAAGGTATGCCAAGGCTCCAACTATATGTTTGACTTTGGCTCGGTTGCTGTCTAGCTAACCGGAATAGCGGACACACTATTTTCTACTGTTCAAGTGAATTTCTTTTTCCCATGCATTTCAAAGAAGCAAAGAAAATACATCTATTTCCCAGAAAAGACCACGCTGGACCAAAGGGTGGTGACAGCCTCAGGCCAGTTGCGGCCTTCTTGCGATATGGTTACTTCTTACAGAATGGTATTTCTTAATTTGTCTCAGGGCAATATATAAGACTGGAACATTTTCGTTATTGTTGTTGTTGCTAATGCCCTCTGGCAACCGCGGGGCGGTGCCAGATCCCCCATATAGGCAGGCGATGGGCGGAAGGGGAGTCTTCCATTTTAATGAGCCCCAGTCGGAGGAAGTCCGACTCAGCTCGGAGTCCCCTAATTTTGAACCATTTCCAGGGTAGGGGCCAACCCCCTGAAATCGGCACCCCCAGAGGTATCGTTTAACAACTTGGAGGACATTGGAGCCACGACGGATTTTACGTGCACCAGCTCCCATTAGCGTACACGCTTCCACAGCAGTCGAGCCGAGAGGAAGTTGACCCTCCCAAGCACTGGCAAAGCTGGATGCTGCTTCACTTGCCGTGTTCTTATTGGAACTGAGTTTAGCGCCCAGACCACTGCGGGATAGAACATTCTCGTTCTCATCCTCAGTATTTCTCCCATAGAGATGTGCACAGAAGATTCTTAATTAGATTACTATGGACATGTGAGATGACTATTTGCATAGGGAAAAATGCCGAGACAGGTGCTATGGGATGTATGTGGTATCAATTGCAGAGAGCTGATTTTCCGACTCCTCCTTCTGTGTATCTGGCCACCCAGTGCCGAGCGCTCTTTATACATTCCCACTTCTTTCTTTTGACTGATGCGAATGAGAAAGGAATTTCTCACTCGGTTTTGTATGCATTGGAAGTACTAGGACGTCAAAGGGACAAAAGTTAGGAAAAGTGCCGATTAAAAACTCTTTTGAATACTAAAATGAGAAGTTTGGAATAGCAATTTTGCCGACTGCATTTTAAGTGGGGGGGTGTCTCACCTCCCCCACACCCCACCGTGGGATCGACCCTGGTTAAATCTAGAATAAAATCGCGTGTAAAAGATATTAGAATATCTGCGAAAACAGCAGACATTTCTCAAAGATTAATTTTGAAATCTCTTACTTAGAATAATGAATTATTAGGTCATAAAACAGTTTTAGGATCTGATGAATTGTGTAATGATACATTTTCGCCTACTGTTTCAGAGTCTTCTGATGAATTCAGTACTGATAATTTTTGGCCTACTTTTTCAGATTCTTCCGATGAAAATCGTGTAGTTAGCGAAAGCAGCTTTTCTGGTTCAGATTCTGAACCGGAAGTTAATATTCACGAGTTTTTGCGGCAGTGGTTTTTAAGCTTAAAAATTTTGCCTCAGAGTGCATTAACAAGTTTACTGAAGGGTACATTGGTTTCCTAACTTGCCAGTAGATGCAAGGATATTATTACACACACCTAGAAGCATAGATTTAGTTAGCATGGGAGATAGGCAATATTATAACTTTAGGCTTCTTGAAATGCTTAATAAACTTAATAGCATGTCCTTAGAATCTATAGATACATTGTATTTTAATATCTTTAATCTACTTTATTTGTATTGCACATTAATTGAAATCCGAAGTGTGGGATCCAAGGAATGGTTGATTGTTTTAGAAATAATTGTTTTAAAATATTCTTCTAAGATAGTTTAAGACATTTTAAAATATACTCAATAAAAAACTGGGAATTTTGCCTTTTTTCAATTAATGGATGTATACATATTTTTCTAGTTTTACTTGTTCACTTAATTCTTTAATTACAGTTGACCCTGTCTATCTCAAATCAAATGGGAAAGGAAAAAAATTCAAGATAGAGGTTTTAAATGCTCTCAGTTAAAAACGTTTAATTTCCTCTTTCTGTAAAAAAATATTTCGGTATGATTGCAGATTTATTTTACATATATACATAATGCTTTTAAAAATACAAATATGTGTATGTAACCCTTAACAATCCAAAATAAATCTTTCAATGACTTTTGATGTCTAACTTCCTTTGTTTCTGCTAGCTTTCTAATGTTAACAAGAACTGTCAATTCTTTATAGCAAAATTTACCTGAGAATTTTATCTATTGTCCCAAAAAATTTATTCTTAAAGCACTAATTTTTGTAATTGACACAGCTAAAATTTGATATATAGAGTTATTGAAGAAAATTTTTTTCAGACAGACGTGGAAAATACATTTAAATTTGATTGTAAATGTAAGGAAGTTTAGAAATTTCAGATAGACAGGTTTGACCCAGGGGCGTAGCCAAGGGGGGGGGGTTAGGGGGGTCATAACCCCCCATGAGGAATTTTTTGCCATATAAAATGTATATTTTTCACTACATTGTCACACCCACATATACATATATATGAGTTGTAGTAGTCGTAACCCCCCCCCATGAAAAATTTCTGGCTACGCCCATGGTTTGACCGTACAAAAAGGGATGCAGATTCGATAGAGTAATTTCAGTTACTGGATGTTTTTTTACAGCTTAAATGAATTCTATTACAAAAGAAATAAAAATATCAGCATTAATTATCCTTTGAATTACTGTCACAGTTTTTCTTGTATCCTCTGTTCAAAATGCAATTAACTACATGAATTTCTCCAAAATGACAGTTCTGTCTCCTCATAAAAAAGGATTAGAATAACAGTTAAGCATCTTAATTTTTAAGAATTTGTGCATTTTTCTCTCTGAAATCAAATAGGCCATTAACTTTGTGTATCCTCTGTTCTTGATTTAAAAAAATAAAAATTGTTTCAATCTGAAATCATTTTTTTAGTTAATAATAAAGCACTTTTTTAGTAAAATATAAATTGAAATTATGTGTTAACTTTAAATCAATGTGATATAAGAGAAGCAAAACATAGCAATTTATATCCGCCGTTACAATTGAAATTTAATGAAAAAAAATGACTTATGAGGCTATGTATAATTTAAACCAATTAGCCATCAAGGCGGCCAGCTTCGCTGCCCTATACCTTATTTTTCTCTATGATTAGTGCAGTGTTGGCCAAGTTATTGGTCTCATTTCAACGAAAATCAAGTTTCTTTATTTTAACGGTATTAGTCATTAAATTTATTTAGGATAGGGTTACTAAAATTTTTGGGTGTCATCATAATACTCGATGGTGGCCGACTTCGCAAAATGTACAAAAATAATAACTGGTGACATTTCCATTCATAAATAAAATTATTATACAAGTACTTTATTCGATGATACGCTGTGGAACATGTTGAGAAAATTAGGGTATTTACGTATTATCTCGGCAATTGTTTCCGCCAAATTATTTTTCGGCTAACTGTTGCCAATCATATTCGAAACCATCAATAATTTCATGCTTCTGGCATTTACCTTGGTGAAATATTGCTGTGATATGGACTCCTACGCTTCAAGTGTGAGTAACATACTTGCGGAAAAACCATTAACAACACCAAATGAAGCTGTTGTTACAAATTTACCAACCATGCAAGATTTTATCAGATTAGAAAGTTATTTGAAGTTTTTTTATTTCTTGAATTCTTTTACAGGGTTCACATTCACACAATTGTATGAAATATGAGGGCTTAAACATTTCTTTTTCAATGAAGTATTTTCTCTTCTGTTTTCTAAAAAGAGTTGACAAGATACAAAAGTCAGTTCAATGTGACTGCCCTCTGGAAAACTTTTATGAAAGATCAAAAACTTTTATAGGGAATAAGAAATAGTAGTTTATTAGCCCTTATTTAAGTAAGAGTACCTGCATATTTCAAGTATTATTAAATTGTATTATTAAACTTATTAACCGTTGTTAAACTTTGATTGCAATGATTAATTTAATTAGTTTTTTCTTAAACAATATGTCATATGGTGTTAAACTTAAAAAATTAAAATGCTTTAAAATTTAATATCCAAGTGTGTTTCCTTTATATGTTATTAATAACTTTTTTAAATATTAATGAAATGCTGGTAATTTTTTTACCGGCATGTTTTATTACAAAAATTAGCAGTTAATTGACTTTACATATTTATGAACACTTAATGTTATGAGTTTTTTTCCTGTTTTCTGTTTCAAATTTAAATCAGTTAGTAATAGCAAGGCTAATGTAATATGTCAGTGGCGACTCGTGGGATACAGCAAGTACTGCCAGGCTGCACTTGAAATTATCAGCACATACATTAAAATAATTTATTCTATAAATTTTCTTAAATTCAGATTAGGATTATGGAATTCCTATGGTACATTTTTATAAAAATCTCAACAAAAAAAAGTAGTAACTGCCGGATCGCTCATTCAGAAAAAAAAGCCCTTTAATCTTTCCGCAATTCAACTGCAAAAGTCGTTGGTACAGCCCTCAGAGCTGATAAAGAAATTGGCAGCACTATTGCCATGGTAACGACTATGTAAGCAGTTTCTCCGGCATAGGATAGCAAGGGGGTATGTAGCCCAGATTCAGTATGTAGCCTCATTTTTACTGAAAAATATATCCATTTTCGCTTAATATGTTCATTATTAAAGATTAAAAAACTCAATGTATGCTGAAAAATGTGAGGGGGAGGGAGCGCCACTGTAAGTTAGCCTTTGTTGGGGGCGGCATGGCATTAAAAGGTTGAGAACTGCTGTTCTAGGAAATTCTAACGGAAATAATAGTTTTTTTTTTGCCTGGGAAGGTTGAAAGCTTTTAGCTTTATTTGTTACTGTGTCTATGTGTTATTGGAATCTATGATTTAACCGTTTTGAAACATGGAGCCCCGTTATTATCCAGTTTGCGTCTTGCTTGAAACTCCATTTAACATATGGAAAGAAGTTGATAAACGACAACCACTAAAAGAAAATAGACCAACACCAAAATTGTCCATTCATAAGAAAACACAGGTTCCTCTCAGCATGGTCGTAGCTTCCATTCATCATGATATGCACTATTCTCGTGGCTATATGGCAGTTTTTATTTACAAAAAATGTTTTGCTGGCCGTGTTTAATCGTTGAGATAAAAAAGAGCGTTTGGAATGGTACTGGATATGATGGATTAACCACCATCACATGAGCATGTAAAATACATGAAAGCTCAATCGAACATTTAAAAATTTTTTTAAAATTTAAGGAGTTGATAAGAAGTGGGAGCTAAATTGCTGACAAATTAAAGGAAAACTCTCTACTTTATATTGCTGAATTTATCAAGAAGGTAAGCCTGAATAGACGCTTCATGCAATTACCCATCAAAGCAGTATTCTTTTTAAGTAAGCAACAACTAGCATTTAGAGGACATTGCGAGGGAGAAAATTCTTTAAAAAAGGGGAAATTTAAAGAGCTTTTAAAATTAATGATATCGGAATTAAAACAACGCCTTTTTATGAGGACATCACTGACTGATTCACAAGTTTAAAAGAAAAGAGGATTGATTTGACTTAAGAAAAGAAAAAAAACTTCGAATCAGACACGGATTAATGCAATTTTGAGGATAGGAGCGACTGGTTGAAATTTATGTCCATTTTATGGAAGTAAAATAGGATCTCTTACATTTTTTATGTAATTTTTTTTTTTTTTTTTTTTAAATCCTGGGTGAGGGCTTAATCTGCCAGCTTTCTAATTCCGTAACAAAGATTTTCCATTCCTGTCCGGAGGAGGGGGGGGGGGGTCATATGTCTCCGGCTGCACTAACATTTTTGACCACGGGCTGCCACTGTATGTGTCATAAGATTTAAGAAAAATTGAAAAGCAACGAAACTCAAATTTAAAATCTGAGTGTTGTTTTCTCTTACATTAAAACTAATTTCATTGTGATATTAGTTTTTGTGCGATTGTGGAACGCTACGTTAGGGCTATCAGCAAAGGATGGGGGGTGCCTCGGCAGGAGGACTTTCTAAGGATTTCTAATGCTTATGTGATATTTGTAAGTAACAACTTGAACCAATTTAGTACTATAGTAATATACAATATCTTTCATTCATCATATAAAAAATATGTATTTGTTTACCGATTGGTGAATACTTAAAATTTGTTTACTATTCGGTTGTCGAATATTTAAGTATTCGTCCGAACCGAATATTCGGTTTGTCTGCCGAATAGGCAGTATACCGAATACCAACCGAATATTCGGTGCATCCCTAGTTTGTATTTTCTTTTACTAATTTTTTGATAATCTCTCATTATATTTTAGGTTAGAAAGTGTGGCTGCCTTGGTGGCAAAGACCACAAAGATACTGTAAGGAGAGTGTATTCTTCTTTTCACATGTGGTAAGCTAATATATATCTCTTTGGTATTACTATGTGCTTAAAACAGGGTTGGGTTTTTGACGTCAAAAACTAGTTTTTGACATGACAAGCATCAAAAACTGATTTAAACAGTCGAAAACTGGTTTAAACCGTCAAAAACTAATCCATAGAACAATGTGTAAACTGATTGTGCAGTACATTTTCATTTTGCATTAAACTAAATACATAATTAAAGTTAATTATATTGAAAAATAATTATTATATTAAAAAATGACAGTTATTTCTTAACAAATGACAATTATTGGGCTCATTAATAATTGCCTGTAGTGTGCATTTCTTTGTATAAATAAATAAATACCATTTATAGGATAAAAATTTTAAAATTTAATTTATTTAGTAGTATATCTATCTATATATATAAAAGAGAAGAGTTTGTTTGTTTGTTTGTTTGTTTGTTTGTTCGCTATACACGTCCAGGCATTTCGACGGATGTGGACCAAATTTGGCACGCTGACTAAATAGGACAAGAGAAAGCTAATGCCGTAAAAATGAAATTAATCGGATTAATAGTTTTTGAGTTATTTTATGTTTTGTAAGGTTTTTGGCCCTTTTTCTCGCATTTTACGTTATCGCGAGCTAAATTTCTGTCCGAATACTATTTTTTTTATATCATCGAAAACTACAGAGTTTTCTTTTTCAAATACAATTTGTTACAAAATCGTAGTTACATTTGCCGATTTTTGGGAATTTTTTTAAGGAGATACTGTTTCGAAGAAAATGTACTGCTTTTAAAAATATGCTATTTTTAAACTGTCGCATCGAAAAACGTAATGGGCAAAAATTTTCCATCTTTTTACCGCTGATTGAACATGTATTTCTCCCTCTTTTAAACTTTGAACCGTGCGGAAATGTTTGTTAGATTTTTTTATATGATTTTTTTTCTGAAAAGTCACATATTAAAATGTTCGCCAGAATGCAAGTAACGGAGCGAAGGTACCTACTTTCCCCACTCGGTTGTTCATTTTCAAGGTCGTTCTTCTGACGTCAGGCGAGCAAATGAGAGACAGGGGAGTGGAGTGAAGAGAGAGGAGAGCGCTGAATTGGGAAATACGAACTTTTACATCCCCCCCCCCCGAGAGAAATCATTTAATTTTTTAAAAATAAAACTAACGAATTTTTAGATTTCCCCCCCCCCCCCCGAGATAAGTCATTTATTTTTTTTTTAAATAAAACTAAAGAGGTACATATTCCCCCCAGGAGTCTTGAAATTCCAACCTTCTGCAATTTCTTTTTATCAATGTGTGTGTGTATAGCGTGTACAGACATTCAATAAAGTATTCGACTATGAGCCAAATTTCCTATTTCAGTTTTGTTAATGATTAATCACTTTTCATGAAGAATCATGTTTTAAATATGAAATTTACGTACAAAATTTTTCTTGCACTGAGTAAAGTTTTCCCACGCTAATTTTCAAATTTTATTGGAACATTTTCAAACACTATAACCATCTTCAAAATGGTAACCGATAATTTAAATTACACAATACACATATACAGGCTTAGACTCTAACCATTTACCAGGCGGCTAGCATCAGTACGGTCCTTTATAAAAAAAAATTTAAAATTTAATCTTTAGAAACAACGCGCACACTTATTTTATTTATTAGCCCGTGTTCTTTTAACGGCTCGCTCATTTATTCAAACAGCGGGTGCGTTTATAATCTTTTCTGCTCCCATGGGGGAAAAGCACATCCGTCACAGGAGTGGCGATGTTGCTGGAATAAATAAACTTTTTCAACTTAAATTAATGAGAGTCTTCAAATTTTAGTCTTGATAATGCACCAGCATTACTGTGTTGACTGCCTTTCCGATAGGTAATCGTCATGTTATAACGTTGCAGGGCTAAAGCCCACCGAGATAGCTAAAGCACCATGGGGCGCACTTCTCGTTAAATACGTGAGAGGATTATGGCCTGAAACTATTTGAATTTCAGCTCCAAATATCCAGGTGTCAAATTTCTTTAATGCTTCCAGTACACAAAAGGCTTCTCTTTCATTGGTCGCCCCCTTTATTTGACTCGTGCTTAGTTTTTTACTGAAAAATGCAATAGGTAATTCTTTCCCATTGTCATCACGTTGAGCAAAGCATGCCCCAATTGCAGTGGCCGAGGCATCTGTGTATAATTGAAAAGGTTTCTCAAGGTCTGGAGTGTGTAAGGAAGGCATTTTTATCAGTTCCTCCTTGAGCTTTTTAAATGCTTTATCCGCCTCCGAACTCCACGGTATCTTAATTGGAACGCTTTTCTTCGTCAGGTTTGTCAACGGTAATACGATTTGTGAAAACTGAGGTATATAGTCACGATAGTAACTAGCCAGCCCAATCAAACTTCTCAACTCTTTCTTAGTGGTGGGTCTGGCTAACTTTCGTATAATTTCAACCTTTTCTGGATCCGGGGAGTGTTGTCCCGATCCAACTACATGACCTAGAAATTTCACATGGGGTTTTCCAAATTCGCACTTTCCCAAATTTACCGTCAGACCTACTTCCTTCAAGGTCTTGAAAACATTGTCTATATGAACCAAATGTTCATCCCATGTGCTAGAAAATATAGCCACATCGTCGATATATGAACGGCAGTATTCTCTATGTGCGATCAAAGCCTTATCCATTGATTTTTGAAACGTTCCTCCAGAATTTTTCATTCCAAAGGGCATGACATTCCACTGGTAATGACCTGAGTGGGTTACAAATGCGGTATAATGCTTTGAATTTTCCTTCATAGGAATTTGCCAGTATCCTTTGGTAAGGTCTATGACTGTAATAAATGATGCCTTTCCCACCTCATATAATAAGTCATTGGCTATTTTCATAGGGTAGACGTCTGGTATAGTAAAACTATTTAATAATCTGAAGTCGACACATAATCTGACACTTCCATCTTTCTTGGCAACGCAAACCACAGAATGAGCCCATTCGCTATCACTGTGTTCGATTAGACCCAGGTCTAACAGTTCTTGAATCTGTCGATCCACTTCTTGTTGCAAACTAATAGGTATTCGGTATGGTTTAAGTCTCTTTGGTGTACAATCTCCTGTAACCCTAACAGAGTGACCTTCTACCCTAGCGCGGCCAGGTTTAGCACTAAACACACCTGCATATTTTTTAAGTACATGAAATAATTCCTGTACTTGCTTATTCGTTAACTTGGCATTCCCAAGGTGTGTCCTAATATCTTCTATGCTTTTACTTTGTGCATCAGTAGGTGCATAATGAATGGTCCCGAAATCTTCGTCTAACTCAAAAATCATACCAACATGATTTACTCTTTGAATATACGGATGCACTTTGTTCACATGAAATTCTCTTATACTTCCGTCTTCCATTTCAACCTTTACAGAATGTGGTCTGGTAATCTGCGTAACTGTTCCGGGGCCGATCCAGGTATTTAAAAGCTTATGCGAGGATGACGGCCTCAATACTAAAACTTCATCACCCACTGCAAATGACTTTTCTTTTGACTTTGAGGTTATATCTAGAGACATATTCTTCCTGAGCCTTCTTGCTATTCTCAGAAGCGAATTCGTGAGCCCTTTTTAAACTCTCCACCAAGTTTTGCAAATATTCCGTAATTGGACGTGAGGCGGTCGTTGGAATCTGTCGTTCACCTGTCCAAATATCTTTTAACAACGCTAAAGGTCCTGGAGGTAATCTTCCATATACCAATTGATAAGGTGAGAATCCGGTAGTGCTGTGAGGCACTTCTCTATATGCAAACATAAGATACGAGAGGTGAATGTCCCAATCTTTACCATATTCTTGTATAATTTTATTCAACATATCCTTCAGAGTTCTATTCCACCGTTCGACTGCTCCCATACTCTCAGGATGTCCTGGACTGGAAAAGCGAGGTGAAACGCCTAAAAAGTTCTCAAATGTCTGAGTTAATTTGGAAGTAAAGTTTGTACCTTGATCTGTACAGATCACTTTAGGAAATCCCGTTTGGGTAAATATCTTCATTAATACATCACATGTGGTTTTAGCACTGATTTCTCTTACAGGAATGGCTTCAGCCCATCGGGTGCATAAATCTACTGCACATATGATAAACCGATGTCTTCTTCCCGAAGGTGGCTCTAGTGGGCCAACACAATCTAAACTCCACACTTCGAATGATATTTCAGGTCTGACAATAGGTTGTATGGGAATCCTATCTCGGTATGTCTCAACTCTTCTTAATTGGCATTCTTTGCAACTCTCACAAAATTTTTTAACGTCTCGTTTGATTGATGGCCAAAAAAATGTATATTTAATTCGTTCTTTAGTTTTCCGCTCTCCTAAATGTCCGGCTAATGAAATCTCATGGGCCATTTTAAGCACATCCGATCTCTTACATTGGGGTAGTACTACTTGTTTGACATCTTCCCCACATATTGTTTCGGCATGTACAAGAATACCATCTAAAATTTCATATGAATTTTGATGATTTTCTGCATGTTTCCAATATGGTTTTAACTGTTCGTCTTCCCTTTAGAGCTTCTGGAACGATGCTACAGTCTCAGGAACTTTCGCGTTCTTCTCTGCTTCATTGTTTTCAATCCTTGTTTGTACATTTCCCGATACCAAGTGATTTATATACCTTTTGTCTTCGTCTTCAACTAAAATACTGCACACATCAGATTTTAATTCCATACCATTAAACAACTGTATGTTTTCTTTCATTAATTTAAATGCCGCATTACAGATTAACATATCGCATTTTAGTTTTCTAGATATACCACATATAACCGGTACTCTTCCATGTAACCCATCATTTATTTTTACATTCACTATTTTTAACGGAACTGTTTCTTCTTCTCCAAACGCTAAGTAAAGCTTTACAGTACCTTCACTCTTTTCTTCGTGTTTCTGTATTAAATCATTTCCTATGACTGATATTTGTGCCCCAGTATCTACGATACCATTAAATGTTTTCCCTTCGCATTCAACTTCCAAAATCATAAGATTATCGCAATTACTTTTGAGTTTAAATTTATCTGATATTCTCAAATCAACCCGTGCGGTGAGCATGCTCAATTTTTCTTCAGTGTTATCTTCTTTATTCGCGTCACTAATCTGCATTTGAACTAAATTGCTCTGTGCACGCTCTGATCTTCTGTTATGGAAATTAAGTGAATCGCTTTTATTTTTAAATCTCGGACATTGCGATCGCAAATGTTCACAAGATCCGCATTCAAAACATCGCTTCCGCTTCCTTTGTTCATGAAAATTTTCTTTTCTCCTATCTTGAAAATCATTTTCCTTTCGAGTCGTTGTATTTCGGCGACTTTCAAAATTTCCGTATTTTGACTGGTACGGGTTAATTGCCCAATTATCGTTTTCTGTTTTCGCAAGAGGACGTTCCTTGGCGAATTTTGGCTTCATTACTCTTCTTACATCATCATATTCATCTAGTTTTTCGGCCAACGTTATTGGGGATACAATCTCCGTCCATTCATCCATGAAATGTTCTTTTACTTCAAATGGTACCTTTCTTTTAATCTGATCAGTGATCATCAGATTTTTTAAATCTTCTAGAGATTTAATTTTTAATCCGTCAATCCACCCATCAAAATAGGCTTTCATTTTAAAATAAAATTCCATCCATGTTTCTTCTGTGGACTTTTGATGTTTCATAAATAACTGTCTGAATTTCTCGGCGCTTAATTTAAATCTTTTTAACAGCATCTTCTTAATTTCATCGTAATTTTGCGCTACCTCTTCTGTTTCCCTAGCAATCAAACTGGAACCAGGAGTTGGCAACACCCCAATTAAATGAGCAACCCAATTTTCTTTATCGACGCCAAGCATCTTTAACTGTCTCTCAAACAACGTAAGAAATAAACAGATATCACTTTCCTTCGGATCAAACCTAGGCAATAATTTTTCTAAATTAGTTTTAACACCGCTTCCTTCCCGTACTTGGCTTCCCAACATCGCATTTTCTGCCATTTTTTCAATTTTCAATTTTTCTAATTCAAAAACTTTTTCTCTTCCTTTTTCTTCTCTCTCTTTCTGATCCTGACTTTCCTTTTCTTCTCTCTCTTTCTGATCCTGTCTTTCCCTTTCTTCTCTCTCTCTTTCTTTTTCTTCTATCTCTTTCCGATCCTGTCTTTCTTTTTCTTCATTTCTATCAGCAATAATTCTAGCCAATATTTCTTTACAAAATTCTTCATTATAGTTTTTATCGTTCGTAATCAGATCACGTAACTTCACCACAGTAAATGTCGTATCAACCGTTAAACCCAGTTCTTCAGCAAGAACTATTAAATCTTGTTTCTTTCCCTTTCCAAAAAACGCCATTTCAATTTTCAAATGCTAGTTTTTAGCTATGGTTACAAGTATATGTTTATATACGAATCAAGAGGATTCTTCAAGTGAATATGCCGGGACGGCCAACTATATATAACACCAACAGGGAAACTTCCTTCAAAACCTGCCAAACTGGCCACTAAACTTCAAAATAATGCAGATCAACTTCTATAGCTACGTACAAATACAGTTGCTTGAAATTGATGAAGAAATACAGCTCTCACCTGAGCATTCTGTAGTATCGCATCCAATTCAATCCAATCCTGCCGACTACGCCAGTAAAGTTTTCCCACGCTAATTTTCAAATTTTATTGGAACATTTACAAACACTATAACCATCTTCAAAATGGTAACCGATAATTTAAATTACACAATACACATATACAGGCTTAGACTCTAGCCATTTACCAGGCGGCTAGCATCAGTACGGTCCTTTATAAAAAAATTTTTTTTAATTTAATCTTTAGAAACAACGCGCACACTTATTTTATTTACTAGCCCGTGTTCTTTTAACGGCTCGCTCATTTATTCAAGCAGCGGGTGCGTTTATAATCTTTACTCACTGGAATACTTTTTTTAGAGGGTGTACAAAGTTTCATGAAAAATTATCACAAAATTAGCCACTTGATTTGTGCCCAAAATACTCTTATAGAAATATGGTCGCCTTAGTGGAGATTGTGAGAGAGAGATGGGACGGCGACCGCGCTAATCTAATCGACCAACCCTCCCCTTCGCGTCGCCACTACGCGAAATTCAGGCAGACTGGTTATTATATTGATGACTGGAAACTGTTTATTTTTTTTTTAGTGATAAAAGACTACATATTAGAACTCAGATAGGTAGAATGGAAGAAGCCTAGCCACGTCAAATTCTCGGTAACTCGGACCGTTGGCAAGCCCTGTGTTCATTTTTTTTTCTCTTTGCAGCGGGAAATCCCATGTCTTTTTTTATCACTGCAGTGGGAGGATTCTCATTCCAGCCTACCCACGTCCAATTACCGGTAACCTCTGTACGCCAACAGATGCCATGTTCATTTCTTTTTCGTTGCAGTGGGAAGTCCCATGTCTCTTTTTTATCACTGAAGCGGGAGGATTCACATTCTTTCCTTTTACAATTTCATACTGACGATTGGGCTCTATTTTTTTATGAGTTGCGTAGGTATTAGCAATAAATGACTGTTAGAACACAGACAGGTAGAAGAGGAGAAATCTAGCCACGTCCAGTTCCCGGTAGCCTCTACGCCATCGGGTGCTTTGTTCTTTTTTTTCTATTTTGCAGCGGGAAGACCCATGTCCTTTTTTTTTAATCATTGCAGCAGGAAGTCCCATGTCCTTTTTTTTATCATTGCAGCGGGAGGATTCACATTCCAGCCTAGCCAAGTCCAATTCCTGGCAACCTCTGTATTCTATTAGGTGCCGTGTTCATTTTTTTTTCTTTTTGGTTGCAGCGGGAAATCCCGTGTCCTTTTTTGATCTTTCCAGCGGGAGGATTCACATTCCTTCCCTTAACAATCTATATTTAAGGTAAATGGCATTTCTCATTCATTGCACGGGTAACGCCGTGCCATGCTGCTAGTATACATATAATTTGGAGGGAGAGTTAATATATAAATAATGTTCAACAGTCCTTCAAAATTTTCGAACTGAGTATGGCTAAACATTTCCTGTAGAAGCAAATATTAAACTTATTTTGATTTAATCTAAATACCTAAATTGAAAGGGTTTTAAGCAAAAACAAATAACTTATTATATATATTTTTATATATAATATAAAAATTTCAGTCATTTAAATAAAATGAAATAAAGCTTAACATCTTTAATTATCAATATACTAAAAGTTTCCCATTCACAATAGAACCTCATTCAATATAGATTGCCAATTTATTGAATGTAACCAATGTATTAAATGTGACGCAGCATTGAAATTTATCACAAAATGGTATTGGTATTTTACATGTGGAGAAACTTACAAGCCATGGAAAATTTTAAAGACAGTCTTAATTTTTGATGCAGATAGATAATTTAGAATTTTAATGTTATAACAGCAAGAATAATGTTTTAAACATATTAGATACAGTGACGGATCCACGGGGGGAGGCTCTGGGGGCTCGACCCCCCCCCAGAGCTAGAAATACACTATAAATTTGGGAAGTTAAGAAAAATTGTAAATTTTCACTTGAACTGAAATTTGAAAAAGTAGCACTGTATATACAGTCGACTCATTGTTTAACGACGATCTCTTTCCAAAGACGATATTTCAAAGTCCCAGCAACTCCAACGTAAAAAATTTCTATTCAAAGACGACGTCGTTTCTGTTAAATAACGATTTTTCTTTTTCATCTTACACTACAGGAACAGGGGAAAATTTTTTAAAGAGTGGGGAAAAAAGTGTCGGGGAATGTCAAAAGTGCAATTCGCAAGACAATCTCAACTACCTGAGTATATTCTCAAAGGGATTTTAGAAGCAAAGAGAAAATTCTTGTAGCAGCACAAAAATTTTGTTCGGGATCCAAATCCAAACGACCGAAAAGTCAGTGTGGCCAATAGGAAGAGTTTGCAAAGGCACTTCTGCATGGAAATGGTTGCATGAAGCAAGAGCATCCAACATTCTAATTTCTGGGCCCCACCATGGCCGAGTGGATAAGACACTCGACATGATACACGGCTGAAGTGTGAAGGTCCTGCGTTTGGGCCTACCGCGCGGCTGTCGATCTAACTATCTGGAGTTTTTTCCAGATGGTTTTCTCCAGATTTAACGTGAATACTCGTTAGAGCCTCTGAAAAAATCCTCCAACCAAGGCAACAGCCCCAGAATGCAAGCGCCCCATGACGATTTTTTACATTTTCACGGTTCCTTGAAAGTCGTTAAACAGAGAGCCAACTATATATATATATATGTAGAATCCGAAGTTTCAATCAGAGCGCAGCTGCTTCACCCCTTCCGGTGAGACCCCCTCCTGACGTGGGAGGTCACGTGATGTTTTGTTTTTGGTGGCTAGCGAATTCGGAAGAAGCGAGCAGTTAGAGTGAGGTTGACAGAGACGGATAGAAGTTTTGAACTGAGATAGAACTTTTCGTGCATGCCTGTGTGGCTTAATATTTTTGTTCTTTTTTAAGCAGTGAATCCTGTGTGGATGTTCTGTCTACTTACCTAAGTAGTAACATAATTCTAAGATACCCTTGTAAATAGAATAATTATTAAATGTGTGTGTCCAAGTAACTTCGCCTCGTCGCCTTAACCCCTTTCAAATTAGAAGTGCACAATTGTGATTCGTCATTCATAGGGTCAGTACGACCCTATATATATATTAGGGTGGATCGAAAAAATTTTTTTTTATTTTAATGACGGTTGACATGACAAAAGTTGCCAAATGGTCAGGTGAGAATTTTTCAAAAAAATTTTTTTTTTAAACATCCCCTTCAGGTGCCCCACTCACGCCCAAAAAATCAATTTTTTGAAAAAAATACATATATATGTAATGGTTTGGATGTCATAACTTTTCGAATGGCCAAAAATTTCTTTTTCCACAACAAATATTTCTGAGCATTTCCTTTGGGTGCTCCAAACCTAAAAATTTGAATAGAAATAAAAAAAATCGGCTGTTTCCCTAGCCAGCCTCGACACGAAACAAGAATTAGCTTCCGTCCGTGCTTCTGATATGACGTCACTATATTTTCCCCGCCAAAAGAATGAGACGTCTCGCTGATACTCAGACGATTCCATGTAGCATATGTTAAAAGACAGCTTTTGTTGAGACTGATTATGAATGTTTGAAATTAAAAATTACTCTGAGTATTTCATCAACCACATTCTGGCAAGTATGTGGCTCGACACTACATTGCTTGTTTATAATCTGAAGTAAGTTATTTCATAATTTTCTCCAGTATATACTGTGATATATTGTTTTTCTTTCATTTTACTTCTAGTGTTCTTCTGTTAGCTATGTTTTTTTTTTTTTTACTTCCTTACATTTATTTCAACTATTTATTTTATTTTATTTTACTTTTTTGTTAAAGACAGAATGAGTTCAGGCAAAATTCCCACAAGGAAATCTTCTATTTGCCCTTTGTTTGTCAACCCCACCGAGATGTCTCTAATAAAACTTCCTACAAATGCAGATATAATTCGAAAGTTTTAGCTTGTCAGAAACCAGACAAAAAGCCTTATGAAAAACAAAGACCCACCTGCTCCTTTGATATCAAAAAAAGTCGCGGAGTCGTTGGAAATTATATGGAACAAGTCTTCTTTTCCAATAATTTCAAACAAAGGAATCCTTGAAAAGATAACAAAGCTCAACAACGAATACAGGAAGATTTTGAAACCATACAATGGTAGAAAAGAATCAGAGGGCTACATAAAGAAACTCGACGATCTGAAGGGCAAGTGGGAGCGAACCCTCTTTGACATTGCTTGCTGCAAATGCGACGATTTTGCATCATGTTGCTGTTCAAAAGAAAGAAAGGTTCCTGTAGATGAAAGAACATTTTTGAACAATCAGCGAAGTACTAGAACTATGATAATCGGGCCAGTTGATAAAAAAACTACAAAACGGCTTCAAAAAAGACAAGAAAGAAAAATAAAACGAGCTAAAAACTCGAAAACTGATTCTTATCCTTCTAGCTTCAAAGAAATTAGTGATTGTAAAGAGTTTGAAAGCAGTTATTCTTCGGAAAACGAAGAGAAAGAGGATGATACAAATAAAGAGGAAGAAAAAGAAGTAAGCAGAAAATCAAATTCATTTAGACCCTCCTACAGCTTGCAACACAACTTCGATCTGCAACCCTCTTGCTCTTCTGCTTCTGGTGATTGTTCAAATGTTCAAAAAATAAAACTTTCCACTTTTTCCAGAGAATGTGATCGTCGTGGAATCTCAGACAGAGCAGCTGCATCTCTTTCTTCCGCTCTTCTGCAGGATCTTGGCCTAGTCAGCGAAACGGATACTACTAAAGTTATTGATCGAAATAAAGTTCGCAGAGAGCGTGAAAGACACAGAAAAGAATTACAACAAGGTAATTTATCTTCGGAAGTGCAAGGCCTCTATTTCGATGGGCGAAAAGATAAAACTAGAACACAAGTTAAAAAGGGTAATAAGTATTACGGCTGTATTACCAAAGAAGAACACATTTCTTTAATACAAGAACCAAGCTCCATTTACCTTGGGCATCTAACTGTTTCGTCTGTATCTGCAATTAACATTAAGAATGGAATATTAACCTTCTTTAACGACAAAGGTATATCAACCGATTCCCTTATAGCTATTATAGAAGCTGAACTAAATCGTCCACTTCAATGGTTCATTTGCATGCTGCATCTAAACGAACTTCCTCTACGACATCTTCTGGTTCAGCTTGATGGCGTAACTCATGGCCCCAAAGCATTTTCTGGTGTAATTGGGAAGTTATTGCAAACTTGCCATACACTTCCTTTAACGAAATTTTGTAAGATCGAGGGAAATCTGTTTCCAGATGTCGATCGGAATATTTTGAGTACAGACCAACGATATTTGTTGGACATGTTAAAAGCGGTGTCTTCAGGAGAATGCAGTCAAGATTTAGTTGCTATTCGACCAGGGCCGGTAGTGCATTCCAGGTGGTTGACTAGCGCAAATCGAATTCTTCGTCTTTATGTGACAACAGAAGAGCCTTCCGAGACTTTATTACATTTAGTTACATATATTATGAAGGTATATGGTCCAATGTGGTTCCACATAAAAGGAAAGCCACTGTGCACTGAAGGTTCTAGACACCTGTGGAAGCTAATTATGTACTCAAGATACATGCCGGATCACTTAAGAAAAACTGTTGACGCTGTCATCCAAAGAAACGGATTTTTTGCACATGCAGAGAATTTGCTTTTAGCTATGTTATATGATGATAGAGATACCATTCGAAAATTAGCTTACCACAAGGTTATATCTATCAGAAAAGAGAATCATAATACTTCATCTGTGAGAAATTTTCGTGTACCGGTAATAAGCATGCGATCAACAGATTATAGGGATTTAATTTTTTGGAGTGACAATAACGAGTGTTTAGAGCCTGCAGTCTTAAAAGACATCTCCGATGAAGACTTAAAATCATTCCTGTCAAAGGATATTGCTTGAGTTAAATTTCCTCATTTATCTAACTTCCCATGTCACACACAAGGAACTGAACGCTGTGTGAAACTGGTAACAGAGGCTGCATATCTTGTTTGTGGAGAAGAAAGAAGGGACGGATTTATAAGATCTAGGCTCGAATCAAGGAACATAATGAAGTTTTTTAACTCAAAATCAGAGTTTAGATTAAAATAGTTTTTTCTCACGCTAATTATATCATATATCTATAATTTATTAGTTATATACTTTCAGTTTATTTTATGTTAGCACATCGACTTAATCAAATATGCAAAAAATCCAAATAGTTTCATTTTTTGGAGCATCAACAAAAATACTCCTAACGCCTCTAGTTTTCGTATAGCAGCTTTTAAGACGGCAGAAACGTTTATACTTTATTAGCTGGGTACCCTTCCAAATTTATAAAAAAAAATTATTTACTTTACAATTTTTATTGCATTTTCATGAAATTGTCAATTTTCAACTATTTTTCGGGGGCTTGGGGCACAGGAAGATATGAATGGAATTAAATAAAAATATTTGTATGAACTATTGTACCCAAGTCTAAGGTTTATGACACTCCGGCTAAAAAAATTTCGTATATTATTATTATTTTTTTAATTTTCGTAAAATTTCAATTTTAAACTACATTTAAGGCAGTTGGGGCACCTCAAGATATTGAAGGATTTCAATAAAAATTAATATGCAAACTAAAATACTAAAGACGCAACTTTTCCACCCTACGCCAAAATTGATTTCGAAAAAAAATTTTTTTCCTATTCTTTTCGATCCACCCTAATATATATATATATATATATATATATATCAGGGGTGTAGCCAGAAAATTTTCATGGGGGGGTTACGACTACTACAACTCTAGGGATGGACGCGAGACGAAAGTAAGAGTCTCGCGTCTCGCAAAAAATCTTTAAATCTGTCTCGTCTCGCGTCCATCCCTATACAACTCGTATATATGTATACGTGTGTGTGATAATGTAGTGAAGAATATATATTTTGTATGGCAAAAATTTCCTCATTGGGAGGGGAGGGGTTATGACCCCCCCTAACCCCCTGCCCTTGGCTACGCCCCTGATATATATATATATACATATACCAAGAATATTTACACCAATACTTATTGTATCCTTGTGAACTAAACATATTTTCTCTAGTTACAAAAATGATAGAGCTTTTATTTTTAAACAGAAGGAGGGGCAAATTTTATTGACTCGCTATCGCCACAGTGGCTGGAGCACACTTCCAGTTTTATTTGTACAGTGGAACCTGTCTAATGGGATTACCCTCGGGATGTACAAAACTGGTCACCTTATAAAGACGGTTACCTTATAAAGACGGTCACCTTATAAAGGTGACAAAGTGTGATGTTGTAAAGTGAAATTGCATTAAAGTTGTCACTATAGACAGACGATCTCTTTATCAAGGTGGTCACTTTAGCAGGTTCCACCGTATTTGAATGGACGACGGCACACTGATACGGAGAAAATAAATCTTCCGTTGCTCTCTCTATTTTATAGGGGACGGAATTTGCGGTATAGTATAGAAATCTTTTATAGATAAACCCCGAATTGCCATTAAAAATTCTTAAAATTCGCAATGTGAATACCCTCTTACCCACTGCAGTCACGTGAGACGCAGCGGCAATCAGCCTCGGCCTTAAGTGATGCTGAAGCATAGACGAACAATCCAACCCTCCGCAATTTGTACAGCTTTCATTCTTTCAAGTGCTCTCATAAGTTGTCCACACAACCCAGACGTATGGGTACAAATCCTCATTATGAAACTAAAACATATTCTAAGACATCAGACAAAGCGAGTACCTGGCAATGTATAGCTGGTCTGATTTTAAAAAAGAAAGCTCAAATTGTAAATAGAAGGTAATAATGATAGCAATAGTTGTAATAGTGCAAGGTAATAGTTGTAAATAGCAATTGAGGTTGGTTTACTACAGTCCTCACAAAAAAGGGTGGGAATTACTTAATCTGGAAAACTTATTGCAATCCTAAAATGCGAAAATATATGCTGTGAACACTGTATATTGCACGGTGGCTGTGAAATGGGTTCAATAATGCATTCAGCAATTATACTCTGTACACACTAAAATGTTAATGGGTAGGGCCCGCGAACAACAACATGAATAAAGGTCGTTGCTGATTAGCCACGTCTTGTCGTCACTACAGGGGTTAAGGCGGCATTTTTCTGGCGAAATTTACGACTTTTAATGACCAGTCGGGATCTACCAACAAAAGATTAATGTGTTAAACTGAAAACCCTGTCCCCCTCACACAATGGAGAGAGCAACGGAACATCTTTTTCCCGTGTCAGTCCCGTCGTCCATTGAAACGCATAAAACACGCGGCTTATGACTATGGGCATCGGCCTTCACTTGATCGGTATAGGGCGCACGATAGCTCTGCCCCCGCCCCCCACCTCCGAGTTTTCTTTCGACGGTTCTTGCAGCAGAAAACATACTTATTTAGTTGTGATATACAATGTCTAATTATACATTGTAAGAAAAAGTATTGCGAAATGAATGTATCATCCTAATGAAAAACGGAGCTCCCCCCAGATGATCTCTCTGGATCCGCCCCTGATTAGATATGTAATAAAATTACTTTTCCAATCTCTTTTCTGTTTCTAGACAACATGCTTGATTAAAAAAAAAATGTATAAAAGATGTTTACAATATTTCTTAAAAGTTAATATTATAATATTTCACAGTGTGTGCAATTTTGAAGAAATCAATTAGTATTTTTACTACAGTCAATATTTTTAGTAGATTAATATCATTAATCAATAACAATCGATCAATATTTGTAATTGTATTAAAGTAAATTAATGTATGTAATTTGCATATATTTTAAAGTGCAATATTTCAGTTTTTTGACAGTTTTTGACAAAAGGTTTTTGACGTGACAGTTTAAACCATGGTTAAAACCGTCAAAATCTTGCCAACCCTGGCTTAAAAAGCTTTATTAAAATTTGAAAATAGGTAATGAAGCTTCTTTTTCTAACATGGGTTTTGTCACATTTCAAAATCTGCCGTGTTTTTTATACAAGTACAACATTCATAATTTAAGTGTGGCAAAAGACAGGCTAAGAAAACTTTATTTGCAAATCAACATTCCTGGCATAAAAAAAAAAACAGGTGAGGATATAAGAGCGAAAATTGTGATTCCACTTAACCTGTTTTTCTCTCCCACTGGCCTAGTGATGAAATTCAATCATTCAGGCTTTGTTTTGAGAAAAGTAGATTTTCATGTCACGTGATGACTTTGATGTGTGGTTTTCCAGTTTTCCAGGCCTTAAACCCATGCAAATACGAAAGAAACCCTTAACATTACATATTATATTAAAGTTTTTCTTTTGAAAAAAAGGTTATACATTTATATAAACATATTTAAAAATGGTTCAAGTAAATGTGACATTTATATGTATTCTTGTGCATAGCTGCCAAGTGTTCCGTTTTATACGGATTCGTTCCGTTTTTTGAACTTTGTTCCGTAAATACTTTCTTAAGCCAAAATGTTCCATTTTTCAGCTTCTGTGCAAGGAATTAAAAGAATAAAGGAAAATCGTGTAACATATTTAGCTTTTGGTAAAGCATTTATCCTTGTAAACAAATCAATAAATTTAATTGAATGATATTTATCTTATTATTCTTTCAAGTACTTATTGCATTAAACATTTAAGTCTATTGTAGAAATTGAGTTAAGTATATTTTATTTTTATAAATTAATGATTATCTATGCACATCATCTCATGAGTTATCATTACATGATAACTTAATTTTGTCAATGTAAGATTTTTAATTGTATATTTAATCATGTATTTCATGACCACGCACTGTGTTCCTTATTTCTGATTTTATGAGCACATGCTGGGTTCCTTATTTTTTTCTTGGAAAGTTGGCAGCTATGCTTGTGTGCTGTACTGCTTTTGTCTAGTAAAGTAAATAATTTTGTTGCTCAGTGAAAAAAAAAAAAAAAAAAAAAAAAAAAAAAAAAAAAAAACATTTTCATCTGCAAATTCTTCTAGCTGGTGATTTGTGAGGTTAAAAGGGAGGAGGGTTGTACATTACAATTTTATTACTATTAATTCAAAAATTGTGTAACATTTTTCTTTTCTTGTAGTGTGTGTGCGTACCAATGCTGCTTTTAAAGCGACATCTCAAAATGAGATTGAAGATGTAATAAAGAGATGTGTGGCTACGATATGCCTCGGACAGGCATGGCGGAAGGATGGAAAGACTAAAGAAAATGTTATAATTTTGTTGTATATTTATTTTGTAGCATTTTTTTTTCAATAAAAAAATTACACTTCTTACTTTATATTTTTATTTATGCCACTTGTATTTTATGTTTTTCTTTTATAGCACTTTGCTGTCTAGAACATTTAATAATGAATATTCAGGATGCATGAAGTAACCTAATTACTTTTCGTATTTGTTGGGAATTTTATGAGATATGGGCAATTTTCTTAGCATATTCAGCATTTAATTTTTTAAGTGGTATTTGTTTCAATAAATAAAAAATGCCTAGCTACTACCTCTTCAATTTCTTTTATATATTTTAGTACCACTATTTATGAAAAGGAATTTTATCCTTATTTCATCTAAGTATAATTTAAAATATTAATCATGGTTACGCCCTCAGGGAAACCAGGAAAACTCAGGGAATTGAAAATTAGCTCTTAAAACTCAGAGAAATCGCATGGAAAAATGTAATTTTGCTTTAAAAACCTGGAAAATCCAGCTTCAACCCTGGAATTTTAAGAAAATTTACCCCTTCTCTTTATTTTTATGGCTTTCACCTTATTCAAGGGTCAACTACTTCGCTAATGAAGCATTCATGCAATTGGAAATGGATTATAAAAGATTAATCATCTATCACTTAAGACTGCTTAGGATGAATAGCACACTTGCTTCTCATTTTGTCTCTGCAGTTCTGAGCATTTGTGATTGCCCCCTTTTCTCATTTGAGTTGGAGGGGCTGTTGTGTTGTGTACTGTGCACAAAGTTAGATTGTGTAATATTATCAAGTATATACAAACTCTGCTGATATTTGTTAGGTTACAATGTAGAATGTGTGTTCCTATTATTGTTAAATATTTCATTGTTTATGCATAGGATTGGTGGAATTTACTTAGTTCTAAAGCATATGGGGCAATTTTTACCAATAGCCTTGTGTACTGGCAATAGTATAAAAAACATATCTTGAAACTATCAATCAGTGAAGTAGTCCCAAAAATTCTTTTTACTTCTGTAAAGCTGTTGCATAATTTCTGATATTTTATAGGTGAAATTGAATTTAAAACCATGTTTGATATAAATGTAATCCATTGATTATGTGATAATTGAGGGGGAGTATAATTTTGATTACCATAGTGCTATCATAATTTCATTACCTTAGAATGGGGCATATAAATAAAAGGTATTTAGTCTTATGTTTATTTTTTTTTGCGATAACCTGGAAATTCTTGAAAAATCACCTGGAAAACTCAGGGAATTTCATTTTGAAAAATGAGTATGAACTCTGTTAATGAAGGGTAGGACTTCAAAAGATGCAAATTAAATAATTTAACAGTTATGTAATAATTTGTTCCAATTCATATTTTAAAGTCAGTTAACAGTACCCTTGAAAGAGCTTGGTCACAACTCTGAATTGTTTTAACAAGGTTTTAACTATATAGCTTTAAAAGAAATTAAAAGGTTTTAGTCATACTTATTTCAGAGAACAAAGCTGGGATTTATATGTATATATATATATATATATATATATATATATATATATACATACATATATATATAAAGTTTCAGTTTAATCAAAGAAATTTGTGCAATAGGCCATACAGAAGTAGAAGTTATGATAATTAACATAAGTGCAAAGATAGGGGAAAATAATCTCTAGAATTTTTGTACTAGTGCTTTTAAGCAAAATATATTTACTTTATTTAATGAAATTCTGTGTTTAAGACATATATAATTAAAAAGAGTGGAAGATTGGCATTACTTAAAATATTAATATGAAAACTTTTTTACGGGAAAAGAGGTAAAAATAATTTTTAAAAAGAAGGTTTTTCCAACAACCGAACTTACACCTATGTGCTATGTAAAAGGTTCATTAAAAATTACTTCAAAGCTCTTTATGATGTGCAATTCATAATTTTGTTACGAATCATTAAATATTAAAACAAATACAGAGCTTTTCGTATGTGCATAAATTTGATACTAAGAACACAATGTTTCGAAGTAAATTATTTGATTGTAACAGCACACAGTGTTTTTTTTTTTCCCTCTACAAGTCTTAAATTTATTACTAATTAATTAACAATTGTGTACATTCCTATAAAAAGAAACCACATTTAATAATGATTATAAAAAAAGCTTATATGTAAAAGAAATACATAGTGCCTTCTAATGAATCGTGAAAATGCTACAACTTCTAAGAAGCAGAATGCAAACATATATAGCTCCTCCAAGAAATTGCAAAAACCATTATTTTAGTGTTGGATGTTCTGGGATAAATAGCTGGATAATAGGATAAATTCTGGGAGGTTCTGGGTCGACACAAGCATCTTCACTAATTTAATTTGTGTTATACAACGCCTTGGTATTACTAGGAGGTATTATTACAACTTCATTATGTATTAAAAAAAATTCAAAAACATTAAGAATATCAGCAATTTATGTTTGATATTTGGAAAAAAAAAAGTAACTTAATGATAGTCACAGTTTACAGTACTATAAAAGTCAGTGTTTACCAGATTTTACTTTCTAAGGGGAAATTCTTATTCAAAAGTGCTTGGGATGTAATTTAAAGAAAAAGTTAGTTTGTAAAACAGGAAAATGAAAGTTGCTCTTTTTTGTTTTCTTTTTTTTTTAATCAGTCTATCAATACATAAATTTTCTTTATTTGAATAAAAAAAATATTACAGACATGAATATAAAAATATCAAATGATTCTGATGAAATAATTAAAAATAAAGTTAAGGGGGAGGGGGAATCCTTTTGTCCATATTTAGAAATAAATAGGGATAAAAGGATTCCCCCTGCCCCCCTTTTTTTTTTCGGCAAAATTTTTTGTGCCGTTCATACGTATAGTAATCGGTGTGCGATCGGCATACTATCGTGCCGACACATCTGTCAGTTTTGCCGACAGCGGACCGACTACGGTCCTGCCTGTCGGGCGACTAACGCCCGAACGACCAAAAAAGATACGGCACCGGTACGGTAGCTGGCGTCGGCCCGTTTCCCCCAGTACCGACAAACGACAGTCGGCCGATCGCTCCTCGACTGCTCTTTGTTTGCTGGGAAGAAATGCAGTGGCTGCACTGTGTTAAAAAGCCAACTCGAGGATTTATATGAAAAAAAAAATTGAAGGATCAGTGTGATCTTAAAAATCAAGCAGAAAGAATAGTCCATCTTGAAAACAGAGTAGCAAAGTTAAAACGAAAATATTCTGCCTTGAAGGAAAAAAACAAGAGATTGCCTACCACCTAAATTGAAGAGAATGAAACATTCATAGGGGAATATTTAAGAGTCCCAACAATTAAATTGAATATGTGCCGGACTTCCAGCTACACTAGATTTGTTGGGGATCTAATGGAAGTAGTGTTTGGCCGAGAAGTTTTGGGGAGCAGCGTTATTAGGGGGATTAAAGGAGGATCGACTAAAATAAATGTATTAGATCCTGCAAAGATAAAAGACATTCAAGCTTATGTAAGTATCAAATTCAATGTTGACCAAGCTTTACTAAGATCTGCAATGCGCAGAAAGTTAAATACTGCGGACAGACTGGTGAAGGAGAACATCTGTAGTAAGGATCAAGGTCCAACAAAATCTGAGAACCCGGCAGCCTAGGCATGTGAAATGTGGCTTCTAAGATTTTTTTAATTTTACTCGATCCCTGGTATGGGTAAATAAAAGAATCAAGTTTGGAATTTCATTTTGTGTGTGTGTGTGTGTGTGTGTGTGTGTGTGTGTGTGTGTGTCCTTTTGTAAATAAACACAATAAAAAAATTTCAATCAGCAACTAGAATTTAGAAAATAATAAAATGCATCTCCAGAAATATAATACTTATCTATATTCAATGGATTAAAATTCTTATTACCATATCTACACTACATATTTAAGGAAGCGGTTATTATTTTGCACCTGTTTTCAAGTAAGTAAATTAATTTCTATTATAAAGCACTAAATTCATAAGTTGAACAAGTTATTTAGTTAACAAGTTTTAACATATATATTTATTATACACTACATCTAAGTAACAGTTATAATTTATTTGCACCTTTTCTTGTAATGCATATATTTAAAAAAATAATCTCATCACAATTTTTATAGTATTTTTTAAATTAAATAAAAATCTCTTTAAATAATAAACTTTTTGAAGATGATAGAGAACTGTAAAAATATTTTGAGCAGAATTATATCTGGTGTTCTGCAACATAGCTTAAAAGAATTGAAGATGTTCTGCAAGCATTTTGTTCAAGTCTGGCAGACCACAGTAAAATGCAAAATAGGTATAAAAATTGAGGGGAAAGGCATAGCAATAGCATAAAGGGCGCGTTGCTTTAATTACTCTGCAGAAAATATCATTTTATATCTTGTCTCTTTTAAAAGATGAAATGTTCTGCGATGTGCGTTGCACTTTTATCCACTTTCTGCTTCCGGGGTTTTGAATTCAAAAAACGTTTAATTCCCATCATATAGAAAATGTTTTAAGCTTAAAATGTAGCTTTGTCACGATTAAATTTAATATATTTTAGCTTAGATATAAGATAAAAATCTAAATTTTGCAGTTTATTTCAGAAATATATATTTATTTAAATAAAAAAAAAAACTCTTGCTCTTTTAATAGTATTGCTTAAACTTTTTGTGCTACACTGTTTTATAATAAGTACACCAATATATGTATGCTTGTTTGTTCTTTAAAGTATAGAAACAAGTTACCTTCAATATTAAGTGTTAAATTGATTTAATGGTGTAACTATAGTAAAAAAATTAACCCCTTTCAAAAATTCTTTAGCAAAAAAGCTTAAGTGTTTGATCTCCTTTTCCTTATAGTTTTTGCAATGGTCTTGAAAATCATAGACGTACATGTTATATATTTGAATTCATCACTATTGAAAATAAAAATCATCCCCTCAACCATTCTGTAACAAGAATTTTTACTTTTATCCCAGTTCTTCAAAATTTCAGTTCCAGATTTTCTCTGAATGCTTTCGAAAAAAAGCAAAATTCCATTGATTTCATTTTAGTATTTTGATGTCTTTCCGCATCCCGGTCGCAGAAGTCAAGCGACGCGGCAGTGACCGTCGCAGATTCTTGAGAAGGTCTGCAGACTATGTTAAGAGTTCATATCGAACGATATATTGCCAACTGCACCCAGTGATTTAATATAAAATCTTTCTCCATCCTTTTTGTGAATAATCATATTTCCGTTCATTGCAAGCCATTATGCTTACTTTTGTACCAACAGTTAAAATAACTACATGTTTTTGATAAATACTGATTGTTCGACAAAATATTTCTTAATTTTTTGGGTGAGTTTTTATTTTTCAACCAAGTTTTGAAATTTAGTTGCATTAAAATATAAAATATGTTTATAAAAAGAGAATTGGCAGAAGAGATTTGTTGGCCAGTACTTCACAGAAAATTTTACAGAAAGGGGTTATTCTAAAACCGGTTATCAAAATTATGTAACTGAACAAGAAAAAGCTACTTGTTTACCTTGAAACTGTATAAAAATGAATGATCTAAATTGTGCAAATGCCAGTGGCGGCTTTTCAGGTGAAGTAGGTGAAGTGCCTCTTCACCAAGTATTGTAAGTAACAAAAAATTGTGTAACGTAAGCAAGCCATAATCCTTTTTCAAATTTTGTCTGTAAGAATACACTGTGCTAAATCATGCTCTTACTAGGTGAGGCCAAACTCTCTTCCCTCCCCTCCCCTCCCCTTGCCGCGCGGCCAAAGAAAGTTTCAAAGACTTGTGTCACGATTGGTCCATTGTTAGAGTCACGTGGTACGCGGGTTCTGACGGGGTGAGTTGTGAAGTGCTAATGAAAAATTATCTCTTCTACTGCACTTATCGATGGGGTTGCCATGGTAACCTCAGACGCTCCATTCAGTTTTACAGCTTTACTTTCTATCAGGTGAAGAGATCCCTCAGAAAACGGACTGTCTCTTCAAGCGAGAGAAAACCCAGCGTAGTGCGTCTCCAAGAACAAATTGCTGTAGGAAAATGAAACCACGTGATTTGTTTGAGATTTTGACACATGAGATTTTTACTGCTGTCTTTTGAAAATTTTAGAGTTTCTTCTTGTGTTAATTTTAATGATAATAATAGTTAGTTTCTTTTCTGTTTATTCACCTTCCTTATGTTTCCTGTAAATGATATAGTCTGTAATGTATTACAAACACCGTTTAATCGGTGGAATGATGACGATAAAAGAGATGTTCTTTCTCGTGGTCGACCCAGAGCCTGGTTAGCGAAAAGGCTCGAGAAGCTTCCTGTCATAATTTGAAGGGGGCCCAAAAATGACTGTAAAACGGATAAAAATTCAAAATTTTGTTTTTGAATTATCTTCTAAGTTATTGTAAAGATTTTTAATGAAGAGAAGTGGAAAGCTATTTCTAAGGTATTTTAGAAGTCTTGATACTCCATGTAGCAACATTTCTAAATTAGTTCAGTTTGCGATGTCTATACTTGGGACATTTGTTCCAGTTGAGACAAAATTTTCTATTATCAGGAACATTTGGTCGGTAGAAAGGGGTAAACTTTCAATATGTAATGTTAAAAATCGTCTAAAGGTCACAATTAATTCTGAATTTCCATGTTGTGATTTTTATGATGTCATCAAAACGAACAAAGAATTCCCGAAAAAAGCCCCATGTCTCATGAAAAATATATGACTAAATAAATAAAGTTTAATGTTTCAGTAGTAAGGAAATGTTTTTATTTTACTTTTTACAGTAATTTTAAAAATACTATAAAATCTCATTACAATTAAGTAAACTATTGCGAAGATAATGAATAATATATATTTATCTAAGGTAAATTTCAAATTAATGAAAAAAATATTTTTTTCAAATAAAATCATTAGAACTAATTAAATCAATTAAATATCCTTTTAACAAAGAAATCATTAAAAACTTTACTTAATCCAAACAAAAAGGGGAAGAAGGGCCCGAAATGAGACTGAGCTTCCCCTCACTTCAAAGGTTAATCGGGCCCTGGGTTGACCAATGGAGGCATTAGGAATTAATGCATCGCTGAAAGATTAAAAATTTCTTTCCGCAGAAAGGCCTATGCCACCGCCTAATTACCATGCTTAATGGCCATGGGCGGCGGCAGCATAGGGCAAGGGGGCGATGCCCCCCTGGATTTTTGTATGCAGTGTTTTGCCTTGCTTTTTTGCTCTTTTCAACATGGTAACTATACGTTAAAGTAGTGTTTGCCCCCCTTGAGTAGTCTTTGCCCCCCCTTGAGTAGCCTTTGCCCCCCCTGGGAAATATTCTGCCGGCGCCCATGTTAAAGGCTGCATCAGGTGTTTTTCATAATGTTTTGGTATAAGCTCTTCACCTATATTTTTTATCACGAGCCGCCACTGGCAAATGCTGCATATTTGACATATAAGATGAATTGTGCTGATTTAATATGCATTTTATGAGTAACCTGCTGTCATTTACCAGCAGTTTACCTTGCAGACCATTTTTGTATTTTTAAATCTGCGTTGCAGACTGGTACAGAAAATTATGCAACTGGGTTTAGCATTATGCGAAAAATGCGACCATATCATGATCCTTGTAAACAAAACGGGTAATAACCATATTTAGCACACTAAATTGTGCACAAAATCCAAGCGTATTTGGCGCCTCTGCTTGTGCATAAAAAGTGCACACTAAATTGTGCATAAAAAGTGCACACTAAATTGTGCATAAAAAGTGCACACTAAATTGTGCAAACTAAATTGTGCATAAAAGTGTACACTAAATTTAGAGTACACTTTTTACGCACAATTTAGTGTGCACTTTTTACGCACAATTTAGTGTGCACTTTTTACGCACAATTTAGTGTGCACTTTTTATGCACAAGCAGAGGTTCCAAATACGCTTGGATTTTGTGCACTTTTTTTTACACTTTTTGTGCAAACTTTTTCTAGCTGGGCCGCCCATTTAAAAATCAACTAATTGTGACAAAAAATATTGTGACAAGCAACTGCAAATTTAGACCTCTGTTTACCACTAATTTTACTTTGGCAATTTCAGCTTGAAACAAGTCCATATGTTTAATTAAAAATAAAATTGTTCAAAAATAGTGGTGGAAAATTTTCCGATAAAATCTGAACGGTTGGCAGCTATGATATAGTGATGCATAGCTTAAATCTGTGCTCTCCAACCTTTCTATCGCCACGAAGCGGTCAACGTTTGATAATTTTACCGCGGCCCGCTGAGGGTGGGAGGGCGAGAGTGTTGAACGTTTCTAAGGGTATCAAGATAGCTCTGTAAAAATTTATGAAAATGGCTATTTTTATGATTTTTCTCATTTTTCCACTAATGATAGAAATGCAACTTGCGTTTAAACAATCAAGTAGAGGTCTGCGCCGCACGGAAATTCGGGGCGGCGGCGTAAGGACCTCAGAAACCCGGCGGCGCGCCGCGGCGTGGAATTTTTTTGAAAAAGAGCATAATGAAAATGGGCGTACGCCTACAAATACACACACACACACACCTATGAATAAATTGACGTTAAAAGATTTTTTAAGAATATGAAAAATGGTCGAGTATGATTTTCTGTTGTTGTGGGATTACGGCCAAATTAGCTACATGTGGGCCCTAGTAGCAAACGGTCATCGGTTCCTGAAACGCCGATGATCGGACAGGGAGGAAGCGCAGCGCGCGCCATGCAAGGTTCTTCATCGCGTCGGGGGCTCTTATCTCGGATTTTGCTCGGGCATGTCCTCTCCCGAATAGTAGGGTTGGATCATCGGCAAGGGGGGAAAATTGGGCGTAGAGCCGTTGTAAAGCCGATGCGATTGGGGTTATATTCATCTCGGAAGAGCAAACACCTTGCAACTTAGGATGTGAAGCCTATGACCTTTGATAAAAGTTTTAAACTGAACAATCGACAAAAATTGGGGTATATCCCAGCTAGATAAAATTTTTTAAAAGTAAAAAAAAAAAAAAAAGCAAATTCGAACTTCTTCCTCTTCTCTTTGGATTTTAATGCTGCCATCTGAACTTCATTTTTCAAGCTTCCGAGACTTGGTTTCGAATTGGAGAACTAACGCTTCGTAACCGGGCATTCTAACCACTAGACGGGGGGTCTGACACGTTATTGGCGAGAGTAAAATTGGATGTGATTGTTGTTTCAAGTTCGGAATTGGAACATTTAAGTTTCTATTTAAATAAAACTAGACCTTTCCTGTACACTACCCTGTACAAATTAAAAAGATTTTGCGATTTCTATCCGTTTTAAGCATTTGGGACCTGTGTACGGCCGTAAAAAAAAAAAAATAGTTTGTCTGTCGTTCTGTCTTTTCTTATTCTCACATCACGTAAAATCGACTGAAGCGAATTAAATAAAATTTGTTGACATGATAGGTAGTCACTTAACTTAAAGTATAGGCTTCGAATTTTTCAAAATATTCATTATAATGAATATTTTAAAAATCTCTCTATAGATTTTGAGATTTTTCGAAGATTGTTTCAAACTGAGTAAATTTTTATTCGCACATCACGTAAAAGTGACTAAAGCGAAAGGAATGAAATTTACTGACATGATAGGCAATCACTCACCTTAAGCTAAAATCGTCGGATTAAAAAAAAAAAAAAAAAAAAATGAGTTTGAGATTTTTTCTGAAAATCGTTTCAAACTGCGTAAATTTTTGTTGGGGCATCACATACGACTTAAGCGAATAAAGCAAAATTTAGTGACACGATAGGTGGTCGTACAATTTAAACTATGCCCCTAAAGTGTCTTAAAATTTGGATTCGATTTTGCGAAAACTGTTCAAATTGCTTCCGCGTAATAGCTTAGCCAATCAGCAACCTTAAAACAAACATATGGTGTGCATATGATGCTCTTTGCACATTAATGAAGGAACGGAGATATCGAGCCGTTCAGCTACTTGGGAGAAAGACCGATATAAACCTGTTTGCTCGCTTTACCCTCCGCAATCTTGAAAGCGCCTATCAGAGCTCAGTGTAAAGATTCGATCATCGGGAAAAGATGAACATACGAAAAATTAAGGATGATCAGTAATGATCAGGCGATGAATAGCCGATGCACCGATCATAGGCGTGGTAAAGCCCGAGCAAAGATTGCTGCTAGGGGGGCTCTAGGCCGAGGTGTGGAGTGCTCTCGTGGGGGTCTTTCTAAGGTGTCCTAACAAGCATTTCGGAGGAAACGACGGAAAACTCCGAACGGTTAGGTCGACGGACCCGACCTGCGTTTGAACCAGGCTACACAATTTTTTTTTTTAAGAACATGCGGCCGTTACAATGAAAATAAGTTGACAAACGTTTATTCATAAAATTGCCATTACTATTCGGAAATGGAAATAGAAGTTCAGAATTAAAATAAGAGTAGGAATCTGCTTTTTCAAGCTAAGAAAAATGAGAATAGTTGTTTTTCTTGCTTCCCCGAGGGGCAACTGACTCTTGTTTTACCTCTTGTTTTGACTCTTGTTGCCTTCTAGTAACACTGCCTGCCTTCTTCGGAATATCGGAATAATGCAATGAGAAAGGTGAAACGATAACTGGCGCTAATTACGCTGCCTGCTTATCCCGAGATGAGGACGATTTAAAATTAACATATTTTATAACAAGGACTCTTAACAAACACTGATGTTAAAATGTAAAATTGTTAAAAACTGTATAATAACGCACATTGTTGATAAATACTCTTTATGTATGTTTCAAATGTTTTCCTCTAGATCGTTTAAAAAAAAATCTAAAACAACTAATGACTGCATTTTAAAAATAGTTTGTTTTCAATTCAAGCCCTCTCCACCTTTTTTTTAAATGAAATATATATATATAAAATAATTTCTCCACTTAAAAAGATTAAAAGATTTAGTTGCAGAACTTTGTTTTTAAGTCTTTATAAATTTTAAATAAGAAAACAAAGCTGTTAATTTAGCTAAAACTCATAAAATAACAGCTGATTATGAATAATACATCAGATTACTTTATACTCTTACCATAAAAATATGGACAGTAACATTTCCAATATATTTTATTCAAAAAGAAATCATCATTTTAAGTTTTTCATACACCTTTATCATCAGTTCTAACTTTTGTAGATTTGGTTTTTCATTTGAAATGTGCTATTATGTGTGTGTGTGTTATTATACAAAGTTTTTGTCAATTTTACATTCCAACACCAGTATTTGTTAAGCGTTTTTGTTAAGAAAACTATTAATCAAAATCTTTCGTATCTTGTGATAGATAGATAACGCAAATGGCTCCACCTATTCCGTTGCATTCTTCCAAAAATGACAAGCTGTATTTGTAGAAAGGAGTGGTTTTAATCGCCCATTTATAAAAATTTGATTGTAGCGGGCAACTGCAAATTTCGATCCCTGTCCACCACAAATTTTTCCTTGGTAGTTTTGAGCTTAAAACAAGTCCATATTTTTAATTTAAATAAAATTGTTCAAAAATAGTGGTGAAAAATGTTCAGATAAAATCGGAACGGTTGGCAGTTATGATATAGTGATGGGTAGCTTAAATTTGTGCTCTCCAACCTTTTTTATAGCCACGAACCGGCCAACGTTTGATAATTTTACCGCGGCCTGCTGAGGGTGGGAGGGCGAGGGCGTTGAATGTTTCTGATTTAGATTGGCTTGATTTAATAACTTTAATTTAATTGTATTTAAACATGCCTCCAAAATAAAATACAGTTACACACAAAAATAAATGAATATAAAGTGATGCAGCATTTCAACCGGCAGAGTTGTTGTTCGGAATAGTTTTAAAGAAAACATTTATTCTCTATTTTATGACTGCAATTTTAATTCATGATCTTGAAATCTTTAATAAACAACAACAAAAAAGAAAAAAAAAGAGAAATATAAAAAGAATTACACTATTTCTTCTGTTACAAAGTTATAAATCAACACAAACATGACTAAATCGCAAAAACCCGAGAGAAATAAACCAAAGTAAATAAAATCCAAAGAATTTAATGTTCCTTGGCGGTCCGGTACTATTTGATCCGAGGACTGGGACTGGTCCGTGGCCCGAGTGTTGTGGACCAATGACTTAAATAATCAGTGAAATATTAAGAATTAATGAAAGATGTATTTAAATTTAAATAAAGATATAAATTAAGTTTGAAGGGTCGAGGATGAAGATTGCTCTGTAAAAATTTATGAAAATATATATTTTTATGATTTTTGTTCCAGTTTCGAACTAATGATATAAATGCAACTTGCGTTTCAAACAATCAAGTCATCTTTTAACTTTATCTGCTTTTTTTTAAGTCAATACAAATTTAATTTTTCAAATTTTTTTTAATTTGATGTTCTCAATTGGAAACATTGCCCAGTAAAAGGTTAAGAAGAATCCAGAAAAAAAATAAGCAGTTGAAAGTTTAGGTACAATTTTTTTTTTAAAGTTTTGAAGCCGATTGTACGCTGCGGCATACAATCGACGTTCTTTGTCGGCGCGCCGGCCTAGACCTCGGCGGCGGCGTGTGGTACAAATGCCCAGCGGCGGCGCTGACCTCTACAATCAAGTCATTTTTTAACTTTATCTGCTATTTTTTCAAGTCAATACTGATAAAATTTAATTTTTCAAAAATTTTTTAATTTGATGTTCTCAATTGGAAACACTAGGCCACTAAAAGGTTAAGAAGTATCCAGAAAAAATAAGCAGTTGAAAGTTTAGGTACATTTTTTTTAAAGTTTCAAAGCCGATTGTACGCTGCGGCATACAATCGGCGTTCTTTGTTGGCGCGCCTGCCTAGACCTCGGCGGCGCCAGCGTGGTACAAATGCCCGGCGGCGGCGGCGCAGACCTCTAATCGTGAGTAACTTATACAAACTGTTCCAGGATACCGGAATCATCGAGAGAAAACCTGGGCAAGGTAGTCCAAGAGCCACGACGGCCAGAGAAGGTCGCCATTCTCAGCTCTCTCGTGACTTGTACGCACTCACAGGAACCCGTGTAGCAAGGGTGACTGTTTCCAAGACTTCGTGAGAGAGGGTTGGTTGCAAGAGGCTTGCTGTGTACATCCCGCTCACTTCTACGAACATAACAATCCGTTTAGCATGGTGCAGAGAGCATAGAGATTGGAGTATGGATCAATGGGCGACCGTTCTCTTCACTGATGAGTTCCAGTTCAGCCTAAATGCCTTTTCTCGCCGTACGTTCATATGGAGAGAACCAGGGACCCGCTACCTGCCCTCCAATGTCCGCGAAATCGACGAGGAGGTTTAATGGTCTAGGCAGGCATCATGTTAGATGGCCGCAAACCTCTCCATGTCTTTCAAAGAGGCACTTGACTGGTGTGAGGTATAGGGTGAGGGTCTTGGTGCCCTATGTTCGCCTTTTCAGGGGTGCAGTTGGCCCTGAGTTCATTTTAAGGGACGATAACGCGAGGCCACATAGAGCTCTTCTGGTCCACAAATTTCTAGAGAGTGAGGATTTTCGCAAGATGGACTCGCCAGCCAGATCTAAAGACCTTAAGGGGGTTGGAAGGTTCAGCTCGTACTCCGAATCTTAAATTCACTTCATTTCAAATATGTTGAAGAGGCGTGACACTTTTCCGCGCTGACAGCTGTCACAGCTCGGAGGGCACACTCTCCCTTCCTGAAGCAATTAAGACCCTGGAGGCGTTTTTGTGGTCAAGCAGATGACCTCAGATAACGTTACAGAATGCAGATTTGCTTCTCTTGAGTGATTTCAGTAGCTTTTCAATTGTGTATTCAGAAAATAGAGACGAGACGGGCTCTCGGCTCTGTAATTAGAAACTGTGTTCGGGCTCGGGCACGTGAAAAATTTCTTCTTTATTGAACATACTCCTTGAAACAGATTTTAAAAAGTGATTCATTGGGAAAATAAGAGTAATAATATATATATATATATATATATATATATATATATATAGTAAAAAGGCATAACTTACGAATCAGTGTAGCATCCACGTAGCGGATACATTGCCTATATATATATTGGCACGGGCGCCTAGAAGATGCATGAAGCTATTTGGGCATTTCAGAACGGCAGCTTATATTGATTAGTTAGTCATGAGATCGCACATTATTTGATAAACATGGATATAAAGAATTAGAAAGTGCATTGATTAGAAAGTGCAACTACATTTGTCTTTAATTTGCACAAACGGCAAAATTTATTGTATTCTATCAAAGAGGTGATTGAATTTTATGTATATTTAGCTGATACATAAAATTAAAATTCGGGCTCGGGCTCCGACTTAAATAATATTGCTCGGTCTTGGGCTTCAAAAAATGAGCCCTAACTCATCTCTATCAGAAAATGCTCCTCGTTGTTGAAACATTTTAATAGGGAATTTATATATATATATATATATATATACAGAGGAGTAGCCAGGGGGGGGTTATGGGGGTCATATGAGAAATTTTTTGCCATACAAAATGTATATTCCTCACTATATTATCACACACACGTATACAAATATATGAGTTGTAGTAGTCGTAACCCCCCCCCCATGAAAAATTTCTGGCTACGCCCCTGTAATATATATATATATATATATATATTTATTTAGAGCATTATGAATTTTCTCAATAAATATGTACGAGTTGTTGTACTAAACTAAAATGTACTAAATAAAAGTTGTTTTTACTAAATAAATAAATAAACTGGGGCCAATCTAGTGGCGTTGCCTAACTTCAAACTCAGGTAAAAAAGAAAATATACATTTGCCCTACGAAAGTCTTAGAAAAATGTCTGCAAAACATGCGTGCCCCGGGAAAAGGGTGTGTGATATTGTGCTGAATACCCAATACCCTTCTCGTGGTTAACCTGTTCACTCCGATTGTTTAAAATAACAGGGTGCCCACCGGCGACTGAAAAGGTGACTTTTGCCACTAATTTAAAGATAAGGTGAATTCGACGATACTTTTGAATAAAAAAACTTCGTTTTCATGTTGTTTTCGAGTGTTTGGCTGCTTGTACCTTACTCCAGGTGACTAATTTAAAAGCCAGATTTCGGTTTTTCTCAATTGTTATATAACTAATTTTAAATTTATCATTTCATTCATTCATTCTTAAATGAAGCTAAATGACGTATGTTTATTTTTTAACTACAAAATCATGTAAAACGGTTTCTACTTTGGACAACTAAAATTAAAATGGCTACTGAACTGGCGACTTTTCTTTATGCCAGAGATAACTAATGATACTATTTTTGCCTCTTGACATTGGTGGACACCCTGCAATAATGGCGAATCTTCCCTTCTGTGCCGAGCGTTGCTTCCTAGCTTGACTCTTACGCTTTGGGTAGTGGATATTTAATGATAGTTGCCGAGAAACAATGCTGGAAAGAGAAGGGTATGTACGTATATGTATAATTAGAGTTTTGTCTGTACATTACTTGTAATTCAAAAATTATGAGATTTCTATCCGTTTCAAGCGCATCTGCGCGAATCTACCTTTAAAAAAAAGGGAACTGTCTGTCTATCGTTCTGTCTGAGACCCCACTATTTGGAACATGCCCAGAAATGTCGTCATTCCTGGATCCGCAGCCATCTCCTACCTACCAACCTACCGAGTCTAAAAGATACGGCCCTACGGATTTAAGATGCACATTCGCCGCACATGTCCACGGGGACCTTTGGTCAGATGGGATACAACCCAAGTCCTTCAACTTAGTTTTGCAGACATAGGATTGGACCAATTACTAAAATAGCTTTCGTGTTCGATCCGATTCCCAACCTACCACTGAAGATCACCGTTTTCATGCGGTGAACGTGCACGTTGAATCCGTAGTTCCGAAGACCCTCTCGGCGGTCGCTAGCTAATTCCGAAGGTTTTAAACATTCTGAAGTGCAGTATAGCTGAACCTTTGGGTTCGTAGAAAATAACAAAACGTTTTTCTTCCTTTTTCTTTTCTTTTTTAATTTGATAATCCTAGTTTGGCAAGAAATAGAATAAATAAGTTGTTTATGGTTTTCGTAGGTACTTATATAATATATTTTTTTAGTATTCACTGAGAATATTTAAAATATTAGAAATACACCAATACCGGTTCGAATAAGAAATTTATACAGATAAAATGCCGAAATTATTTTACATTATTCAGTCTTAATTTTGTCTTTAAGATTTCAATTTAATAATGTACTATTCCGTTTGACAGTTCATTAGCTGTGTAGTTTCTTAGAATTATAAAAGATGTAAGTCGAAATCTAGTACGGTTCTTTATTCATAAGCATAAATGTAATTACTTGTAAAGTTATTTTCGTTATTAATAATTTATTATCTTTTTACCATTGCATCTTGACACAATATAATTTTCGTTTTTTACTCACAGCAATTAGTTTAATAACATAATAACTGAGAATTTGAGTGTTTATTTTCAAAGGTTCAGCTATACTACTATTACTCAAGTGAACCGTCTCGCGCCCTTGTTGAAGCTTCCCTTCTCACCTTAGATCCTCATCAGAACTTGGAACACTTCTGAATGTTTAAAACCTTCGGAATTAGCTCGCGACCGCCGAGAGGTTCTTCGGAACTACGGATTCAACGTGCACGTTCACCGCATGAAAATTAAGCATAATAAATGACGCAAAAACAATAATAAACTAGCAAAGCTCCCGTTTTTAGATATCTGCGTAAATTACAAATAAACACTCAAATTCTCAGTTGGCTCCTTTGAAGCTGATGAAGAACGATAGCTTTCCTTTCGAAACGTGCGTTCTTCTCGTGTTATCAAGTTCAGAGACTAAGTAGGAAAAAGGGCAGGGTGTAAAGGTTTTTAAAAAGGGCATCATTATTTTAAAAGGCATTGTGTTTCTTAAAAAGGGCAGTACATATCCTCATTAAAAGCACTTCTAATTCGCAAAAAACCCTAATAATTGAGTAAAACAATGCTTTATTGATTAATAAATTAATTTTTAATTAGTAATCTTTATTAATAAATTAATTACTAGACTTTATTAATTTTTTCTAATTTTTAATAAAGTTTATAAAGCTAGTAATGTAAAAGAATTAATTACATTTTAATTAACTTCGTTAATTAACTTATTAAAATAAATTATAAATAGAAGTTAATAAGAATATTTCTTTAAAAGATTTTTAAGGGTTTTTATCTTTTATAACAAAAATAATCACCCAAACATACCTAACAGACAAGAAAATGCTTAATTAATTAAACATTTTGGATAAGAAGCACATTTTAATAAACTATTTATTTGATCACCTTGTTAAGAATCATCAACAAAAGCTTAAATAAAGAAACACTTAATAAAATTAAGTTGTTCTAAACCTAAATTTTCATTTTTATTAATTTCTGTAAGAATTAATCCAATAGTACAAACAATTAAATTATTAATAACACTTCTGCTCGAAATAACCATATAATGGTATAAATATCTATTCCAGTTATTCAATATATATTCCATTACAAATTCCAGTTATCACAAAGAAACAAAGAAAAAAATATGTTCTGAAAATAAATTTCTAACTTTTGTTCAAATTAAGATGTCTTTTTAAAATTTGGACTCTGAATCAATTTTTGCATTTAAAAGGGATCCCCAAAGTTTCAAACAAATCGGTCCATTAATAAAAAAATTATAGATGAATGATTTTTTACACTGTTGATTTCTATCCCCCCTTCTCATCAAAGAGACATCCCCACCGGTCCCCCAACGGGAGGACGAACGGCTCCCTAACAACCTCCTGCAAATCAATCAGCATCAATCATTTCCCAAGTGCACACAGATTTCACGTAAAAGAGTTTATTTGTGAATTTAATATTGCCCGCACTTCACGGGTATTAAAAATATACAAAACTAATTTTAAACAGATCTGTAAGAAAGTTTAAACATTTTTCTATCTATGTAAATTTTCTTTAAACGAATATATTGGATTTCCAATGTAGTTTTGACGGATTGTATCTGCGACTGCATGAAATTTTAAACTTTCAACTGAATTTTAACCACGTTATCAAACAAAAATGCACAAAATAAAAGTGTTCCTATTTATCCAATTGTCTGCTGTACAACCTACGGCTTTTTTTTAAATTAAAATATTTGAAATTATACCACTAGGGAACGGGCAAAATTTCCCCGTAGGTTAACATGGGAATGAAGAATCCAAGATGGCAGCCGTCCAACGCCCTTAAGCCTATAGAGCATGTCTGAAACACTCTGGGGAGGGCAATAGCAACTCGCAACCCCCTTCCAAGAACCATCTTGGGAATGAAAACAGCGTTGCTGACCGAGTGGGACCAATTGCCACAGGAAATGATAAACTGCCTTATATCAAGTATGAAATCACGTTGAGAGACCTGTATACGTGTAATAGGGGAACATACCCCCTATTAATCCATTTTTTTTTTTGTTTATTCTGCAACCGTTGTTTCATACTTTCTGATTCCAACGTGTATTGAATACGATCATGCGTGTGTATTACAATTATTGAAAGTTTATTTGTTCTGTGTTGCATCAACGTATGTACATATCAAATATCTTTAAAATTTGACCTGTAGTTCTAGAGATAATCGACAAAGTCTGCAAATTCTCTTAATTTCTTACACCAGTGTACTTGAAAGTTTTGTTATCCCTGTAAAATAACATATGTCCTATTCCTATACTTATGTAAACCTACACATTTTGAGATGGTGATTCAGACTTCGCCAACCCAGCACAATCAAATGCAGTGTTCAGACGGTATTGCACTTAAAGTAATTTGTGCAATTTGTCGCAATGTTGCATAAGAATACTGCTTTCTAGTCCTGAAAAAAAATAATCCTATACTCACCAAAATCTATATAGTATGTAAGACAACGAGCTATAATATGCGTACTTAATAATTTGAGCTAAATCGCATGCATTATGTAGACAGTAAAGCACGTTAAGTAGTTTGCGTCTGTCGGCCGTAATGTATAAGAATTATTTTTTTCAGCCCTGGGAAAAAAGTATCAATTCCACCCGTACTAAAAATCTATCTAGGTCATGTGACCGTTACCTATGATAAACATACAAACTTTGCGCGCCATCAAATGCACAGTTTACACACGATAGCGCACTTTTCAGAATTTTCGCCCATATGCCGTAATAAATAAGAATTACTTATTGAATCCCTGTAAAAAAATAAAAAGCTATTCATCCTATACACCGAAATCAATACACACCGAACCGTAATAATTAGTATGTGCTACCCCGAATAATGGCATTCCGCTTATTAGAATAAATTTTTGTGGTAAATTTGCTATTCTATTAAGCGGGTTGGACTGTATATACCAAACTTGAGCTCAGACGTATGCACCGTTTAGGAGCTATCATGTTCAGGTTCATTCTCATTCACACGCATACATACATACATACATGCATCACCGTAAAAATAGCATAAATGAATACAAAAGACCTTAAAACATGCCAAGCATCATAGAGTAGAAAAATACTAAAGAACGTGTCGTGTATGAGGAAATGATGATCCGTGTGACTGTGGCACGGAAAGCCACACAGAGGCTAGACTAAAGCTTTATCGCCAAGTTTGGCGAGTGGTCAATGTAAAGTACAAGCCAAATTTACTGTCAACATACGCACTACAAACCCGCTTGGAGTAAAAAAAATGTCGCCAGGGTTAAGTGAATGTGGATACATTAAAAAAATCACCTTTTATAAAAAGTACGTTTTAAAAATATGAAAAAAAAAAAAACTTCACATACTCACCTTTGACATTACAGAACATTTCACAAATCATGAATTGTATCCATATGCAGAGTAGCTATGTACCATTTTCCCTAAAAATATAACGGTGAATAGCTCGCTAGCCGCAAATGCTACATAGAAAAGTGAAAGATGAGTTGGATGCGCAAGAATTACGCGCGTGAGATCTTGCCGCAAGTCAACTGTCCGGACAAGTGCTTTCAGTTACGGTTGCCAAAGCGCTCTCGTCTCCATCCCTTATATCTATTTGCTCTATGGTAAATGCATCAAAATCTCATAGTCGAATTTTTTCATTATTACAATACTTTCCTTACATGGTACATGTTCAAAAAGTAAAAATCATTAATAATTATGTGTAAATACCATTAGCATCACTAGGAAATTAGAATATTTGTGAATGTAATGATAGCTGGACTTACGTCTCTTACAAATATAGTCGCAGAAGCTAAATATATTTGGAAATGAGAAGCAAATGTTTTCTGTAGATAAAACTGCAACTTCATTAAGATACAAAAGAAAATATCAGCGATGGCCAAAATGATGTCAGAAGTAAGAAGTACTGCAAACAGCATTTATAAACTGATATGAATAAACATAGTATTTAAAGTAATAATAAAACTGTAAAAAGAGGTATTTAATAATTACAAAATATAATATTTAAACTGTGCTGTATTAAACTGAAAAAAAATGTTTATATGCAAAGGGCATTAGAATGCAGTTAGGCTGACAAAGCAAAGTAAAAAGGACTTAGTAGTGATAATGTGGAATACCAATTATGGAAAAGAAAAAAAAATGGGAAACAGTAAATTGAAAATGCTATACAATTAAAACAAATGTAAGAGGTAAATACCCATGTTTCATTGCGAAAATAATTTTTTTACGATACAAAGCTCTAACATTTTATCCGGAAAATCGATCCTTTTAGTTCTATTTACCAAAACTGCATTCTTACAGTAACATGTAAAACAAAAAGAGTTTGATCGCCATGAGCCAAATTAGTAACAGTGTTATTTAATTATCGACGTTTTTTTAAATCAGATAATCCTGAGGCATCAGTAAAGTAATTAATTGGAATATTGTTTAGAAAGCTTTCTCTTTTTTATATGCTACTCCTTAACGTTCTTTATCGGCTCATTGCATAAGATTTAAAAACTCATAAGTCTATTTCAAACTATTATTTAATTTTTAGATTTGCACAAATGCACTGTTTTGGTATGTAATCTGTGCACAATGTTTAAATTAATTCACATTTTACGTTTGTACATCATCCGTAAATTTACTTAGAATTCTTGAATGATGTGAAATATTTCAACCAGTTTCTGTCTTACGGATATGGAATGTCTTTTGTTTTACACTTCATAATAAGGATGAAAAATTTCCAAACTGTGTAAGGACCGCAGTTACATAAAAAAGTAAATTTTATTTATTTTAACTTTAAACAGGTGTAGATGATGTGGAATTGTTTATTTACCTGGGTCTCTCTTTACAAACTACACCCAAACACAGCAAAAATAGAATAATTATCAAATGCATAAAGAACTCAGATACACGTTATTGTTACAGATCTATGCAAAATGAAAGTTTTAAAACATTGATTTAACTTACCCAGAATTCCTCCGACGTCGAAAGCTATGGAATGATAGGCAGACGCTTGCGACCCCATCCCGGTTGTGTTTGCTATGTATCGGGGCAACCAGAATAGGAATGTGTAGCTGACCAATTTTGAAAAGAAAAGGCAAAGAGAAAATTCAATGACGCCTGGTATTTTGATTGCATTAACGAATGTAATGGCCCTTTTCTTGCCATTTTTAACGACGCCTTGTTTAGGGGCCAAGAAAGAATTTTCAGTGATCCTGCCTTTCTCTGGTGATAATTGTCCGTTGTGAAAACAGCTGTTGTTTGCAACCGGTGAAGGGTAGAAGATGTCGCTGGATTTGTTAACTTCGGGGTAGATGTTATGATCACTTGATGAAGGATTGAACAAGCTACCATTTTTTCCGTCGCGATGGTTCGTCGGTGAGCAGTCGACGTCCTCAGGATGAGAAACTAAGAAAAGGAACAAAATGATTCCAACGAAGCCTAAAATAGCTCCAGGGACGATGAATGATAATCCCCAGTTGTGAATTATGAAGTATCCTGCCACATATGCTCCTACAATGTTTCCAATGTATAAATGGCTATTCCATATACCAAAAATCAGTCCTCTGCGCCCTTTACCAAACCAATTACCAACGCAGGAAACAACACCCGGCCATCCAGTAGATTGAGCAGCTCCAGCAAGTATTTGCACTGCTATAAAATATCCTAAACTGTGGATATTCAAGTAGAACGCAAGTCCAAACATATAGGTGAAAAATCCGCTAATGAGCATCCCGAGACTCAAGAAATATCTGAGGTCTATTCGCTCTGCCACCATACCACTTAGAAACATACAGACAGCATAGGCGAAGACGTAAACTGAGTCTAAAAGGCCTAGCAATTGGTTTGCGTTGTTCTTATCAAATGGAGCCCAGTTACACCAACTGTCAATAGACTCATTGTTCACTTTTATACTAGGTGGGGGTATTAGTTTACTACAGTCTTGATTTAGAGAATTCTTTACAACAGCTAATGGTCTCCGAGACATATGAAAGGCAGTATATGCAATAAATGTCAGAAACAGGACGCTAGCCTGGTAAACTGTCCTTCTGTAGCGACCGAGCCGGAAACAACTATGGAATAGCTGTATGCCAAGAGGAGCTCCTCTGAATACCACCATCTCGGAAGTTTTCTTTGGGAGACAATACCAAGAGATTTGACATAAAGTCGCGGGAATTAGTGGAATTCTTCTCCGCAATTGTGATGCGATAACTCTTCATACTGAATTTATGAGGCATTTTATCAGCAGGTCCAAATTTCAGCAGAGATAACGGGATATTTATCAGCGAAGAGGAAATAATCATTCAGATTTCTCCTTCAGATCCCTTTTTTCGGTTATTGTTTTTTTTTTTTTTTAGTTTAATTGCAAATGTTAAGCATTTTAGTAAACCGGAATAATCAATAAAACTAACATTTTTTAAAGAACAGCTACGGCCATAGTGCTTTTGGTCATTCAGGGATACGTCCATTTCAAATATTTTAAGAATAGAAAAGAAATTAAATGTATAAAGATTGACATATAAATTTAATATATGCTCGCTAATACCTCAGTACTAAGGCCTTTATTAAAATAATAATCAGCAATGTTAGGTACACCATCTCAAAAAACTGAGATGGCCAATTGCAAAACTCGTAAAGCGCCATAAAGATTTTTTTACAGGAAAGGAAAAAACTTTTGTACACACTTATTTTTCGTACTAAATACTTAAAATGCGACATTCTAGAGCAAAAGTTCAATCCAATTTCATCAGTGCTTTACCTGAAATTGGTGTATTTTGTATGTTATTTAACTAATTGATTTGGATTTACAGAGTTTTGCTGCTGTATGAAGAATTTATTAAGTTTTGAAATAGTACGAATTTATCATAAAGGTATGAGTTCATTTATTCTAGCGCCCACAATCATCACCTACCAGGCAAACAGTAGAAATTCGGACTAAATCAATATTGTACAAGCAAACGTTCAGAGCTGATGTTATCTCAATTGATTCTTTGAGTTGCATATTTTTTGTGCATATGTTAAAAAAAAGTGTTTTCTTTGGTAGTTGGACTTCGGAATGTTTAACACGGATTGTAAAATTGTAGATATAAGCTTGTCATGAATAAGCTGCCTGATCCGGTACCATGGGGGAGGCAAATTTTTACGGCAGTCGAATATTAAAATGATTAAATAGTAAAATTATGTTTAAAAAATAGCTCAAAGAGACGATAAGGAAAATTGACTTAATCACAGTAAAATACGCATAAAGCACAAAATACGTGAAAAATAGTAATACAATGCTGGTAATAATGTAAAGAAAAATGGAGGGGAAAAGTCTGGAATTTAACGAGTAGATACAAAGTTTGATGCAGGTCGAATCAAATGGATACAACAAATTATGCGGTAGTCAGCAAGATGGATTTGTACAGTTTCGCTGCAGTATAGGCTTTATTCCGAAGCAAAGCTTTATTTCAAATTTGTAAACGCCCAACTTGCGTTTGATTTTTACTCAATTCAAGATGGGAGAGCCAATAAATATTCATTCATTCTAAAACAAAACTATTTAATTCCATAACTGACAGGTACAAAATTTTATCTTTTCACAAGAGCCAAATTCACGTATCAAATTCGACCGAAGCACAAGCGGTCAACGCGTAAGCTATACTGAAAGAAAAGGTTATCATTAATCGTACGCCAAAGCGGCAATCCCGCCAACAGAGCCAAGGACGATATCTAGCCAATCCGCAATCATGTACATGTGTTATTTAGCGAAGGACGGAACATCCTCCCCCGCCATGAACAAATGGTTCATGAAATCTGAAAAATACAAAAGAATTATTAAGACATTAATTAAAATTCAATAAAACATAACATTCATCTTAATTCAAAGTTAGTTTAAAACACAGCAATTAAAAGGCAACTTAAAATTTTAAAAATTTTATAAATAGCTAAAACTTCAGTTCAAAGTTCAAATTGAGTTCAGTATAGGGAGCTTGGAAAGTTTTGTAATTGGACGTGTTAGTTCACCAGAACTTGTTTTAAGTCTCACAACGCGAACTCTATGGTCCGATCCAGGGAAAACCCCAAGCACACGACCAAGCTTCCATTTCGTTGGAGGTAAGTTATCCTCTTTAATAAATCATAAATCTTCAACTGCAATGTCCACTTGAGGAGTCTTCCACTTTGTTGTTTGCTGAAGTTGAGACAAATAATCAGATGACCAATACTTCCAAAATCCTTGAAGCATTTGCTGAACAAGCTGTCATCGTCTTAATATTGGTATTTTCTCTTCGGTCAAATTCTGTTCGGGTACAGATGTCAAAGGGACTCCAATGATGAAGTCCCCGGGTGTAAGTACATTCAAATCCGACGGATCAGCTGATAACGGTGTTAGAGGTCGTGAATTTAAACAAGCTTCAACCTGATGAAGAAGCGTCAGGAACTCCTCGTAGGTAAGAACTTGTGCACCCACCACCCTATTAAGGTGGTACCTCATCGACTTTACGGCAGCTTCCCAGAGTCCACCGTGATGTGGAGCAGAGGGAGGATTGAAACTCCATTTTATACCCTCATCAACGAGATAGTCGTGAAATTCTTTTCCTTCTCGAATGATGAGATCAAGTTTCTTTAACTCTTTGGGTTTCTTTAACTTTTGTGGTTTCCCTCTTCTCGCTGCGAATCTTCTCAATGATGCAATAAAATCATCTGATGTTAGATCGCCTACCATTTCAAGATGGACTGCTTTCGTAGAAAAACATGCATATAAGCAAACATACCACTTTACAGGACGAAGGCCTCTTCCTCTTCTAATTTCAAAGAGGCCTGCAAAATCCACACCAACGCTCGAGAATGTTCTAGAAGGTACTACTCTTGGACGAGGGAGGTCCCACATTAACTGAGTGGCCATATTCGCTCGATACCTACTACATTTGACACAGCACCAAATACATTTTTGAATAACATCTCTAGCATTAATGATCCAATACGTTTGTCTGATTGCAGAAAGTAACAATTTTGTTCCGCCGTGTAAGTATTTTTCATGATAATATCTAACAATTAAGCTTGTAACGTAATTATTTTTCGGTACGATAATCCGATGTTTTTGATTTTCCAAAATATCAGAGTTCTCTAGCCGCCCTCCTACCCTCAATATTCCACTACCGTCCAAAAATGGATTCAATGATATGATTTTGCTGCTTCTACTTATGAGCTTTCTTGAGACCAAGCACTTGATTTCTTCAGAGAAGTGTTGGCGCTGAACGGCTTTTAATATTACATTAGTTTCATAATTTAATTCATTCGTTGTTAAAAATTTAGCGTGAACAGTAGAAGGTTTCCTTAGAAATCGCAGACACCAAGCGGTTACCCGTCGTAGCTTGTTCCATGAAGAAAACTTCTTCGTAAAATCTTCGATGTTTGATTCTTGCACTACATTCACCACAGCATCATTCTGAACCCTTTTTTCAAGAACCAAAACAGAACTGTCAAGCTTAACTTCTGGTGTGAAATTACTACAACCATTCTGACATAGCCAAGGAGGACCTCTCCAATATAGCTCATCAACCCTTAAAGATTGTGGGCTCATTCCTCTCGTCAATTTATCCGCTGGATTATCTGCACTTTTACAAAAATTCCAGTTTTCTGGAAGAGTCTTTTCCTGAATTTCAGTGACGCGATTAGAGACAAATGGCTTCCACATTTTTGCGGTATTCTTGATCCAGTGAAGGCAAATGTGTGAATCCGACCATAAAAACACTTCGTTAGATTTCAGTCCAAACACATTTCTCAAGTACTTGGCAATTCTAGCTGCGATTACTGCCGCCATGAGCTCAAGTCGAGGTAGAGTAAGCCTTTTCAAGGGTGCTACTCTCGCTTTAGAAAGAACGAAACTAGTTTTACAATTTCCTTTGACTGAATATCTTAAATATGCTATAGCACCATACGTTTTAACACTAGAATCCGCAAATATACATATCTGGAATTGGCCTTGCGAAAAGTCATGGAATTACCGCCGTGGAATCAAAATGTCCTTCAAATCCCTGACTTCATTACACCATCTACCCCAACGGTCCTGCAGATCTGGAGGTGATTTATCATCCCACTTTAATCCACGTTCCCAGAGTTCCTGGAGCAAAATTTTCATTCTAATAGTAAATAGCGTCACTAGACCCCAAAGGATCAAATATCTTGGCAACAAATTTCAAAACTGCTCTTTTAGTATTTAACCTACTGTTCAATTCATCCAACAATGGTCCTAATTCTAATTTAAGTTCATCTTCAGAGTTATCCCACATCAGTCCAATACTTTTAAGGGAATTAAATTCCTATTTGAAGACTGAACATCCAAACCATATTCTCTCCAAAACTGTCTCAAATTGTCTGCATTAGTTTCCCATTTATGAAGTTCCATCTTAGCTTTTGCCATTATCTCATAGCCATCGATTGACAGTTTATAAGCCTCTTCTACAGAATCAGCACCATAAATCAAATCATCCGCGTATAAATTGTTAAGCATTTTACATGACTCAGGGAATTCATTTTCAAATGATTTTATATGCTTCTTAATTGTGGCACTGAGCAGAAAAGGGCTACATGTTACCCCGAAGGTTACTCTTGTCATTCTAAACACTTTCAATTTATTACTGGATTTGTCTTTATCGAGATCGTTTAGCCAAAGAAATCTCGGAAAATCTCTATCCTCTTTAGCTATCTGTATTTGGAGAAAGGCTTTTTCTATGTCACTAACGAAAGCAATTTTATAAAAACGAAACTTTAAATTATGTCTAATATATTGGTATTTAGGTTTGGACCCGACAGTAAACAATCATTCAACAATTTAACATCTTTACTTTTCGATGATGCATCAAACACAATTCTAATCTTAGTCGTAAACTTGTCCTCCCTCACCACTGGTCGATGAGGCATATAGTATGTATTTACTTCATTTTCACTGTATTCGCATTCCTCAATTATACCCAAATTCAATTGTCCATCCAATATTTCTTTATATTCATTCAGTAACAGCATCTTTCATTAGTATTGATCTTAACCAAAAAGTCTGTGCCTAGCTTCATCAAAATTTGATTTCAATTCATCTTTATTCTTCTTCCACAGCAATTTTGTTTCATACCTTCCATTCACAAACATCAAGTTATTATTAAAAGAAGCAATAACATCTATATCACTTTGCGAAAATGATTCATGTTTATCGTCGGAAATTCCCAAAGTTTTTAATTTCCAAAAGCGTTCCAAATTAAAGTTCTATCCCTCACCACCACATGATACAAAATGTGAATTAATGATTTTACTATTTTCAGAATTTGCTTTTCCGACAATCGTATATCCAAAGACTGTATTAGAACATACAGTTTATCATTAATTTCTTCACCTACTCCTCTTTGAACAGTCCAGAAATAATCTACACCAAGCAAAATGCTGATTTCTGATTCATGCGGGGAGGGATCTGCCAGCGTCCAATTTTTCTTTTCTACATATTTCTTAATCGCTTGATCGCATCTAGGAGCTCTTAAGGCTGTGGCACTAATAAAATCAGTAGCTAGTACTTCAACAAAAATATAGCGACGAGGATTCAGATTACTTCGCAGTTTAAATCTAAAAACATCGTATTCCTCTTCACGTCCTTTATTGATACCAAAAGCGAAAATTGTTAAATGTTCTCGTCTCAAAACAGGTAGTCTTAATTCACGTGCTAAATCCCTCGTTATAAAACTCTTCTCACTTCCCGAATCAAGTAATAACCTTACACATTTTTATCCTGAATTGGACTGTGCAGTAACGCAACACGTTTGCACTAAAACAGCATGTTTAGCATCCATCAAGTCGCAATGTGAATTAGAAACTATAGTTTGACTACCTGTTACCTCAGCCTTTACGGGGGTTTTAGAACAAAATAATGATTGTGGTCAGTACCTCCACATTTTCCACAGGGTTGTAGCTTGGTCAAACATGCAGAGGATAGGTGAGATCTTAAGAAGCATTTATAACACCTTCCTTCCCTTTTTAATTTCTGCCTCTTCTTTTCATCATTAAAATTGGCACACTCATACGAAGAATGTTGATTATTTTTACAAAAGACGCAATAAGATTTAAAATTAGCATTTAAAGTATTTGCGTAACTAGGTTTATTCAAATATTTTAGATTACGATTTTCTGCTTGACCCCTAAACTCAGTTGATGAGTTTCCTCTGTTCTCAGCATTGGTTACGGACAAAGTTCTTTCTCTGCTTTCTAGTTCACATTTGATAAAATAAAGCAATACAGTTACATCGGAATCCTTTAAATCCCGCTTCTTATAGTATTCAAGAACTAAATCATGTGGTAACAATTTCAACAAAATAGGATTCAATAAATGACTGTAAGAGCCCGAAGTTACTTCTAAATTACTTCAACTACGAATGTTAACTTCAACTAAATCATACAAGTTCTTCAAAGCATACAAGTTTGAAGAGCTTTTAACTGGATGAATGCTTAAAAGCTTGTTCATATGGGCATTAATAATTATGTCAGTTTTACCAAATCTTTCCTCTAAGAGCTTCATACATGTGTCGTAATTTTCCTCTGTCAGTGGAAAACCCTCAACAATTTTGTATGCCGGTCCCGTTAAAAGCGACTTCAAATACGCAAATTTCTCAATTTTTGATAATGATATATTTTATGAATAGACGTATCAAAGCAGCTATAAAACTCAAGCCAGTTTTCCACGTTAATAGAAAATTTCGGAATGTTTAGCTTCGGCAATTTCATTGATGAACAAGAATTTACCTCTACATTGCCGGTAAAGCATTTAACATTACCTGCACTCGCAGCTGAACCAGTTTTCAAATCAATCAGACCATCTGCATTACACCTACGTAGCCTTAACTTTACCTTGTACTTAGCAGATAATATTTTCTCATTATAACTATCAGTGGACAAAATGTCCTTCTCAAATTCCTTTGCATCAGTTAACTGAGCTTCAATTTCAGAATTAAACTGCTTCAAAATACCCTCTCTCACAATAATTCCTTCATTTATTTCCAAAAATTCATCAATTTTAGTATTTTCAATTTCCTCTGATAGAAGACCTTCTAATTTATTTATTAACTTCATAAGAGCAGTTCGCTCCACAGTACGTTTAGCTTTCAGCTTTTCAACTGTTTCCATATTATACAGAAAGCCAATTCAAATTCAAATGAAGTTATAATAGTTCAGCTCACCTTTTTCATGTAGGCAAAAGGAATTTCAAGGTTTTAAGTACACACTTTTTCCCGGGTTTCGGCACCATGTAAACGCCCAACTTGCGTTTGATTTTTACTCAATTCAAGATGGAGAGCCAATAAATATTCATTCACTCTAAAACAAAACTATTTAATTCCATAATTGACAGGTACAAAATTTTATCTTTTCACAAGAGCCAAATTCACGCATCAAATTCGACAGAAGCACAAGCGGTCAACGCGTAAGCTATACTGAAAGAAAAAGTTATCATTAATCGTACGCCAAAGCGGCAATCTCGCCAACAGAGCCAAGGGCGATATCTAGCCAAGCCGCAATCATGTACATGTGTTATTCAGCGAATAACGGAACAGAGACGATAAAGAAAATTGACTTAATCACAGTAAAATACGCAAAAAGCACAAAATACGTGAAAACTATTAATACAATGCTGGTAATAATGTGAAGAAAAATGGAGGGGAAAAGTCTGGAATTTAACGAGTGGATACAAGTTTTGATGCAGGTCGAATGAAATGGATACAACGAATTACGCGGTAGTCAGCAAGATGGATGTATAGAGTTTCGCTGCAGTATGGGCTTTATTTCGAAGGCTAAAAAAATTTGTTAAGTTTTACAGGTGGGAATGCATAAAGGTTGATTTTAAAAAAGGCGTTATGATCTCAATTTATGATTTTTTAGATTTAACGAGTTTTGCATTTGGGCTACTCAATTATTCTTTCATTAGTCAAATTTCTTATGCCAATTTAATTTTTAAAATTTGTTTTTCGTAAAGTGGATCGTATCGTACGTTACAATAACTCTTTATTATTCTTTTCAATTTTGTGTTTTTCAGAAACCAATTAGTTATTCACAAAACTAAAATTGGAAATTTAGCTAATGCTCAAATGGTTTTATTGATTAAGTGTGTACTAAGGTGGAACAAAAAAACCTCTTTTTTTTCGAAATCAGCTTTGGCATAGCAGGAAATGTTGCGTAAAAGCTAATTTAAAATCTCAAAAATTTTCAACAATTTTGCTCAATATTTAGCATCGACCCTGCGTCATTGAAAAACAGAAATAATTTATAAGAAATAGTTTGGAAAGCAATTCAAAAATTTTACTGGCATACTGTGAAAATGTTACATAATGGGTCAATTAGAACCTGCAAAATGTTTTATAAATTTCTCTCAATATTTTACCTTGCCCATCTTACGTTAAAAATTCGCGAAAGTTGAAAAAAAATATAGAATTTTCTAAAAACCTATGGAATTTATTTTTCGAAATAACTACGAAATATTTAATTAGGTAAATAGCGCGTTAAATAATTGTAAATATAATATGAATTTGTAATTAAAATGTTCATTTACTTTCTCAATAATTAATTTTAACATATTTTTTAATTGTACGCGAGAAGGAATATAGATTAAACCAAAAAATCTACAAATTTGAGATGCACTTAATAATACCAATGCGTATTTAATAATAGGTGTTGGGATAATATTGTGTCATGTTGTTTGATATTTAAAGCTTTTTAATTTTTTGAAGTTTGGCACAAATCCTCTCTTTAAGTCTCATCACAAACTTATCATTTCGGTATAATTTAAGCCAAAATTTAGTTTTAAAAAAGCGGCTAATTATACTCCGGAGCAGTTCGCAACTCTGAAACTGTTTTTCTTTTCATATTAATTTAAAATATCTGTCCTGAATATGCATTGTCAGAGGTGATTCTGTAACACAGTTTGACCTATCAATTCAATCTGCTGCTTCGAAATTAGGTTTAGGAAGTTTAAAAAAACACACACCACCCAAGTTCTTTGTCTTCTTTTTCTCTCTCAACGAAAGTACGTTTTATTGCTAATTCCTAGATGTATTTTCTATAATCTTGTAGCATAGTTAGCAAAATATGCATTGTTTGACAGTACCTTGAAAATAATATGCTCAATATTGTAAGGAAGTTGAGTGCAAGGGAAATCCTTTGAAATGTTGAGCATCATACTGGCAATTTGATTTCATTTTTATCTCAAGCCACGTTCGAGCGTAAATTGGAGTAACAAAATCGCTCAAAATAGCTGGTGTTTAAAACATAAAATAATGAAAATGTAAAATAACACCATAAAGGCTACTTGAACGGAGATGCAGCTGTTTCTAGCAAAAACTTTTTGCGCTTCCTCAGTGACAATCATCTGAAGGCAGGAACGGGGAAATAAAGAGAAAGTAAACAGAAAACAAGCGACGAACAAGTCTTTGCCAAACGGAGGAAAAAAGGAAGAAACTTCGGGATGAAAGGTAGATAAAAATAAAATATAGAAAAATACAAAAATATAGGAAAAATAAGCAAGAATAAAAGTAAAAATGTGAAATGGCTCAAAAAAGGAACATGCTAAAGAACAAAAAACAAAACAACAAAAGAACAGTCACCACCACAACAACACAAAATAAAAATAAAATAAAAAATAAACAACACATATATGTAAATAAATATGAACACAAGACAGCAAATTATATATTTTCTTTTATTTTTTTAATTATATATACATATAAGTAAAATGGACAGCACATATTTTTAACACCGTCTTGGACAGTGCTTAGGAGAGTGAACTCCTATCCCGGCTGGACTGCTGTGGGATCGTGTAGGCTAGGTATGGGCTGTCGTAAGTTTGGTTGGATCCAGGGCCTGATTACTGAAAAGGCTCGGGAAGCTTGAGCTTCCCCTCAGAATTTGAAGGGGAGCCCGAAAATGACTGAAAAACTACAATAAAAATTCAAAAGTTTGTTTTTAAATGATCTTTTAAGTTATTGTAAACATTTTTAATGAAGAGAAGTTGTGCTTTCCAGAAGTCTTGATAATTCATGTCGCAACATTTCTAAAATATTTGCTTGCGATGTCTTTGCCTGGGACATCTGCTGCAGTTGAGAGTTTTTTCTATGATGGGGGAATATTTGGCTGGCAGAAAGGGGTAGACTTTTAACATGTAATGTTAAACATCTTCTAAATGTCAAAATAAATTCTCAACTTCTGTGTTGTGATTTTTATGATTTCATCAAAACAAACAAAGAATTCCTAAAAAAAGCAATGTCTAATGAAAAATAGGACTAAATAAATAAAGTTTAATGTTCCAGTAAGGCAATATTTTTAGATATTTGTTAATGTTTAACCCTTTCGCTGTCAATCCGCCCGTACCGGCTTTAGATGCACGCTCCCAGTCCGGCCTTACGCCAGGACGAAGCTTCGCCCCCCCGTGCTTTGCAACATCCATTTAAGAGTGTCAAGTGTGAAAAACCCCTTTCTCGTGTTTGCTATTGTAACCCCCTTCCCCTTTGGGTGAAAAGCTGCATTTACGAACGGGTGCTTTTGAAATGCTTCGGGGAGGCACGCCCACGGATTCTTTGCACTCCTGTTTTGACAGAGATATATCTACACAGGTACAAAAAAAACGTGTTTCGTGGGGGAAAGCATTCAAAAACATTTCTCGGGCGTTTCCGGGATTTTGAGCAAGCATTCCAAATCAAAGCTTGGGAGTGAAAGGGTTAAAGTAATTTCAAAAATTCTGTAAAACCTCGTTACAACGAACTAAACTATTATGAAGATTAATGTATAAAATATTTTTATCGAAGGAAAATTCCAAATTAATAAATAAAATGCTTTTATAAAAGGAAATCATTAGAATTAATTAAATAAATGGAATTTATTTTTTACGAATAAAATATTTTTATGAAAAAAAATCATTAAAATTTTACTTTTCCTAAACAAAAAGGGGATGGGGAGGCGAAATGAGACTGAGCTTCCCCTCACTTCAGAGATTAATCGGGCCCTGGTTGGATCTACAGGTAGCATGCAAAAGTAAACAAAAGAATGATTGCTTACCTGTGATCTTCTCGCATAGCGCAGAATCTCGGACGAATACAAAACATCTTAATCACAACTACATTTACATTATTTACATTTTTTACACACATTATTTACATTTACAACACACATTATTTACATTTATTATGTATCTTGATTATACACTACAGATGATAAAATAAGCAAAGGAGGAAGGTGGGTGGTGGTGGGTGATGAGTGGAAGGTGTGGGTGGAAAAACCAAAACAAACCCTCAGAGCCACCTTCCGGTGAAAGGCCAAAGTACGGCACAGATAGTGAGCTGGATTATTAAAAAAGGGAAGAAATCTGACATTCGCCCCCTTAATCCAGCGAGCTTAAATTAAATTTATTTCTTAGTTTTGTAAATTGTGGCTTAGGAAGAGGTTTTGTGAGTAAATGAGACACGATATCTTTAGTATTACAATAATTCATCTGGATAATGTTCTGTTCACACAAATGTCTGATGTGATGGTATTTCACATCAATGTGTTTTGTTCTGGAACTGTTCTTATAGTTCTGTGTCATGATGATACATTATTTATTGTCCTCAAACGTCTTTATAGGTTGTTGTTGCTCAAGTCCGAGGTCATTTAGGTGGTTTATCAACCACAGAACTTCAGTAGTCGATTGGGCAGCAGCGATGTACTCAGATTCGGTGGATGACAGGGCAATGCAGTTTTGCCTCTTGGTGACCCAAGAAATGACGTTGTTCCCTACGAAACAAACACTTCCGCTGGTCAATTTTCTGTGTGTTTTGTCACTTGCCCAGTCTGCATCGGTGTAACAAGTGAGTACTGGGTCTGTTTTGTTGTCAATTGTGAGGTTTAGGTCTTTGGTGGTGTTCAAGTATCTGATAACCTTTTCAACAGCTTCCCAGTCTCTCTCTGCCGGTTTCTCATTCTTCCTGCTCAAGATGTTGACAGCCAACGCTATATATGGTCTTTTTACAGTCACTTTATACAATAGAGCTCTTATAGCACTTCGGTATTTGTTGTTGTTTTCTAAGAGGTCGCTTTCATCATCTTTCTTTCGTACGATGTCTCCATAGGGTTGTATCTGGGTTTGAAATCTTCAATGTTAAATCTTTCTAAGAGATCAATTTTAGTTTTCTGCTTCAACTTAAAACTTCGTCCAAGTCTGTGAATACTGATACCCAGGTAGTTTTGGACATCGACTAGATTTTTGACTTCAAATTTTTCTTCAAGTGTTTCTATTATTTTGCCGATCATCTTTTCATTATCACTGGCTATGAATAAGTCATCTACGTAAAGTATAATCATAGTGTCTTCTTCGTTTTCTTTCTTCGTGAAGAGATAAGGATCTGACATGCGAATTTGTTCTTTTTCAAAACTTCGCTGATCTTTCGATTCCATGCTCTTGCAGCTTGTTTAAGGCCGTAAATAGCCTTTTTGAGCTTGCAAACCTTATTCTTTTCATCTAGTTTCACGTACCCCTCTGGCTGTTTCATGTAGACTTCTTCGTTCAAGTCACCATGCAGGAATGCTTTTTTTATGTCAACATGTTTTACATGCATTCTTTTGTAGCATGCTGCAGCGAGGAATGCTCTGATTGTTGTGTGTTTGACAATAGGCGCAAAGGTTTCATCATATTCTTTTCCAAACTTCTGGCTGAATCCTTTCGCTACGAGTCTTGCTTTGTAGCGCTCAACCACTCCAGCTTCATTTAATTTTGCCTTGAACGTCCACATGCATCCGATTGCTTTTTTCCCTAGAGTAAGATCGACTAATTTCCAAGTCACATTATCACGGAGAGATTTCATCTCTTCTTCGGTCGCATCGATCTATTTTTGTTTTTCCTCTTCGTTTTAAATATTTTCTACTTCTTTCCATTTCTCGGTTCTATAACTTTCGAGTATATTTGATATGCCAGTCTTTCCGGTGGTACACCTTTTGTTGTTCTTTCAGATCTTCTAGGGGGTGCATTTTCTTCTGCGTCTTCTTCAGAAATTGTTCCGCATTGGGTGTCTTCATCTCCGTTCACCTCGTCTTTTCTCGTGTTTCCTAATTCGTACACAATTTCTTCTTCATTTTGATCTTCGTATTGTGTAAATTTGTTTTCAATGAACTTTGCTGTTCTGCAAACCTTCACTTCGTCACCTACATAAATGCGATACCCAGTGCTTCTGTTATCATAACCGATGAAAATTCCTTCGACAGCTCGATCATCTAATTTTCCCCTTTTGTTCTTGTGGACATAAGCGAAAGCCTTGCATCCAAATACTTTTAAGTGAGAAAAGTTCGGTTTTTTATTGGTCCATAACTCATATGGAGTTTTCACGTTTGAATTCGTTGGTAGACGGTTCTGTAAATTTACCGTTGTGTTGATAGCTTCACTCCAGATTTTCTGGGGTAATCCTGCTTCGATTAACATACCTCGAGTTATTTCTAAAAGAGTTCCATTTTTCCTTTCGGCGACTCCATTCTGAAGTGGCGAATAGGGAACTGTCAACTGATGGTTTATCCCTTGTTCAACAAAGTAGTCTTCGATTTCGTGACTAATATATTCACCACCGTTATCCGTTCTTATTGCTTCAATTTTTCTTCCGAATTTGTTCTTCGTCATAGCGACGTATTCGTTTAACTTCGAAAAAACTTCATTCTTTCGCGAGATTAAGTAAACGATTGTGAAACGACTGTAATCGTCAAAGAATGTGACAAAATACGTTTTTCCTCCAATAGTTGGAGTTTGAATGGGGCCACAAACATCCGAATGTATGAGTTCTAGGGGTTTTCGTGCCCTGAACGACGTTGACTTCGGATACGGTTTATTTTTCATTTTAGCTTTTGTGCAAATTTCGCAAATTTTCTCATGTATGCAATTTTCAATTTTAATGCCATTAGCTAGCTCTTCGCGAATTAACCGCTTAATTGAATCGTAACTTCGATGGCTAAGCCGCTTGCGCAATAATTCTATGCAGTTTTCTTTTCTACATTCTGAGGTACCGTAAGCTAAATTTTCAACTTGGGGGTATTGTACCGCGGCTTCGTATAACCCCTCTTTAGCTATTCCTTCTAAGAAAATTTCCCCGTTTTGGATAAAACTGCATTTATTTCCTTCGAAAATCACTTTGCAGTTATTCTCTGTCGCGTGTTTAACAGATATTAGATTTGTTTCTAGTTCTGAAACATATAAAACATTTTTCAGAGTTATCTGATTGTATTTCCTTCATGAGCTAAACATTCTATCACAACAGTACCACGACCCTTTACTTCCAGCTTGTTGCCATTCGCGACTACAATTTAGCATTCAATATTGCGGTCTATTTCGGAAAACAGCTGTAGATCGTTCACCATATGAGAAGTACAGCCCGAGTCAATTATCCAGGAGTACGGAGGTGAATGACCTTCTCGGCGATCCCCTACGCTAAACGTGTAGCATTTCTTTTCAGCGGAATCGTCAAGAGTGTCCGAAGCGGGGGAAGGGGGGGCTTTTGAGGGAGTAAGGTTTCACTTCTTTGCGACCGTGGTATCCCAGTTTACAGAAAAACGATTTATCTTAGCCGGGATGCTGGGGTTCAAAAGAGGGACCATCTAAAAGATAATTGACTTGTCTTTCCTGGAGCCCTACCACGATAGTCTCGGAAATAATCGGTAGCGGATAAATCAACCTTCTCGCACATATAACGTCACATTTCGACAGAGCACTTAAAAGTGCCACCACGATAATGTCGTAATGTTTACGATACCGTAAATACTGTCGAGAAATCCGCTATTGTTTTACGACACCATCAACAAGTGTGAGAACCGTTTCCCGCTATCGACTATCTTCATCTCGGATTGCAGCTCGTGGTATTTTTGTTTTGTTTGATCGTTTTAACTTTTAAAAAAATGTCACGATTATTGGTTTTAGCGCTTGCACAACAAGACGATGCAAGAAGGGTTCCTAGGAATCGAATTTCGATTCCTAGATGTAAATCATTTGATTTAAGGGAGGAAGATTTCATTAGAAATTTCCGCTTAAACAAACAATCCGCACTTCGGCTGATTGAAGAACTTAAGCCTTTTCTCGAGGCTAAAACAACAAGAAAGACAGCCCTCAACACAGAAATAAAATTTTGAAATGATGAAGTTAAATTTTTTATTATCACTTTTTAAATGTATGGTTATTCACTTAGTTTCCATTTATTAAACATGCACTGTTAAGGAAAATATGCTTAAATTACTAATTCAAAGCAACACTTATTATTATTACACAGTTCATTTTATATGCCATGAAAAAGAAAAAAAAAATGTTATATCACCTTTAACAAATTAATGTCTCCATAGACGATACTTAAGGATGAATAATTTTTATACTATCACTGAGCTAGCAAACCTTCTTTTATATAATCTTTCTTCTTTAAATAGTTACAAATAACAGCATCTGTGTTTCAAGGTGTAACATCCTAAAATTTTGTCTGACAAATTGTATGTAATTAATATTCCATCTTTGGGCTGTATATTGTTCAGAAATTGGTTTCAAAGTATAATTGTTTTGGTGTATTTTTTTAACATGCATTTCACGCGCCGATCCACGCGCTCATGTGGATCGGATATCGGAAAGAATGCTCTACTTTGATTGGTTGATTTCTGTCGATTACGATACTCCCGGAACAGTCGAAAAAATTCTCGCTTCCTTTAGACGTGACCATGGTGGTAGGGCAAAACTGGGGGTCGCGGCTATTTATCCGATGATTTCATTATCCGATAGCGGGAACTATCCGCTACCGATTATTTCCCGAGACTGTCGTGGTAGGGCTCCTGGTCAGGCGCACCGATGATCAAACGAAGGTATGCTCTCTTCGCAAGAGGTCTGTCAGAAGGTCAGAAGAGTCATAAATTTCCTGTAATGGATTTCGGTGCGATCTTGATCGCAATAAGGGGTCGGTTAGATATGCAAAAAGAAGTTCCACTGTATGTCTGTTTCCTTTTGAAAAGTTTTTATAAAAACGAGGACAAACATAACTGGTTTACCGATATATAAAACTAAATAGTATTATTTTCATATAAAAAGGGAAATCAAGGCTCATAGCAGAAGGACATGATTAAATATGTATTAATTAATGAGAAATATATCTAGAAACCGTCCAGTTTTTAAAGATTAAATCACTTTATATAAATTGTGTCACATTCATGCTTTATTCACTTTCACAGTAACATAAGTTTAAAAAAAATTAATTAAAAAAAACTAATCTTTTAGCCATCTGTTTGGTTTTTCTAATATTACTTTGGCTTAGCTGTAAAATTAAATCTGAAAATTATTTTATTTTTATTGATGTTTATCACTTTAAATATCTGATGCATTTTATTTTATTTATTTTAATAAATATTAAATGCTTCCAGATAAGTCATCATTATACTTCTTATCCGTTTTTTGCATAACTCCCCTCACACACACGCACAAAAAAACCCTAAATAAATAAATAAAAATAGAAAATTAATGGAGTTTAAAAAAGCCTCTTTTGAACTATAGTATTGTTATAATTATTTCTATTGATATCAAAATACAACAGAATTTTACAATAGCATTTAAAATAGTATCTTCACACTTACTCTGAGCCCATATAGGGGGCAGGTGGGTGCTTGACGACCCCTCCCCCACTTTGCAAATTCAAGAGCCTCATTAAAAGCAAATCAAAGTAAGTTTTCGTCCACTATTTAAAAAAAATCAGGGGCCGACCCATAAAAAATTATGCCGGGAGAGGGGTCGCAATTGTTTTTACTCCTTTCTCTTATAAAAGCATTTCAATTTACAAAAGAATCTTTTATAGTCTACATTTGATTTGTCATGTGAGTGCACGTACTCCCCCCATGCCTCTATGAAAGTTAGAATTATGTGTGTGTGTGTTTGGGGGGGGGCATTTTTTCCGGGTGTCGTCGTTTTTTCCTACATTCGTAATAGATAATCTCTACTTATTATAAAAGAAGGTGTCTGTGTGTGTGTATGTGTCTGTCGGCAGCGTTACGGACAAACGGCTACACGTAGAAACACCAAATTTGGTACTCTGGAAGATGTAAATATGTAGTTGTGCACCTCGAAGCGATTTTTTCAAAATTCGACCTAGATTTTTTTTTATTTTATGTTTTATGCGATTTTTGGCATTTTTTCTCACCTAATTCGTAATGACGGCGGAAATTACGCTCGCAGCAAATCGGCATTTGTATCATCGGATATAGGAGAAAATTTTCTTTTAAAAACAGTTTATTCTGAATACGTAACATGATTTACCGATTTTTAGGAATTTTTTTACTAACCATGTGTTTCGACAAATTTTTTCGTAAAATAATTTTAAAACTGTCGCATCTTTAATTCTATCCGTCATAACTTTTTGATATTTTGACAGATCGTGAAATATTCCTTTCTCCCTCTTTTAAAATAGAAACGAAAACATTATGTATATTAGGTGTTTTTTTACGAATTTTAATGTAACCTAATATTTAGAATTTAATAGCATCAACGGGGAGATCTCACGCCATTACATTAATTGATCATGGCACGAGATAATTTGGCTACGTTGCCAGAAAAATGACTAGAAAAAAGGTTTTTTTTCAACCTATCGATAGTAGGGTCTGTGACGTCAAATGCTTTACGATACGTAAAAATTACTCCAAAATTTCAACGCATTTATCCCTGCTCATTTTTTAAAGACAGGGAGGCAATATTTTGATTAAAACTTATATAAAAATAAACTAAGAAATTCATAATTTTATTTTTATAACACAGTTTATTTTTATTACACAGTGTAGGTATTTGTGTGACCTTCTAACTAGGGATTGTACTGCCCTGGACGTGCAGTCCTTCGGAAGGGGGCAATGTTAAAAATTTTTGAGGCAACCCGCTGTTCTGGAGTTTAATATAGTTTAAAATACGTATTCTACGCTTCAAATAGTTAAATTTTGATTTTTTTGCATCAAAATTGGTCAACTAGAACCGGAGATACAGAGGTTTCGGTTTCTCCATTGTTTTTCTATGGGTTTCTAGAAATCTCGAGAAATATTGGTCCCAGAGTTTCGATCACTTCACTTTTGGGGACGTATTTTTGCGCCAAATTTGGCGGTATTTCACCAAAATTCGCCAAGCTTGGCGAATTTTTGGTCATTTGGCGCGATTTTCCCAATGGGGCCTGAAAATCTGTTTTCCCGCATTAAAAACACATAAAAACCCAACATTTCTCTTCTATGAGGTAATCAAAATTCCCGCTTTATGTAGAATCCTCCGGAAATAGGCTCTTCGGGAAGTTTCTCGTAGCTTCTGCGCCACCTATAAATATGAGTGTTTCATCGGCTCCAGTGCAGTGCGAGTTGAGCACCCAGTGTGTGTAGAAGCTCTCTATGTGAGTACGCTTGCTTCGCTCTGTGATAGAAGCGGTGTTTCGCACTTCTTTTCCAAGCTGTTTTTAAAGTGCTGTGTGAAAATTCTTGACTGTTAAGTCTTGAGGGAGTGTTGGTGTTACCCCTCGTATATTTCCACTGGATGTTACCAGTGGAAGTGTTTTATTTTGTGCGAGAATTATAGCATTTGTGAGAGCTTCTGATCTAAGCGCACTGTTACAAGCACATTACTGTTAGATCGCGCTTGTGATTTTTGTATAGCTGATTGTCCTACGAAGGTCTAGAATTAATAAAGTTCGTTTTCCATCCTGACAAGTGGACTTTTTACTCGAACTTTCTACACCAACTGGACTTTAGAACGACGAACCCCGGAAACAAGCAGAGTATTCTGCAACACTATAATAACGGATACCTCTCTCAACTGATCGCCACCAGATCGTTTTGACCAGTGGCATGGTGCATAACGCACTCAACTGGAATAAGGAAGGTGCCTTGTTCCAAACTAGGTCGCGTCCGCCGACCTAACCGTTCGGAGTTTTCCGTGGTTTCCTACGAAACTTAGCGTAAATATAGGTTAGGACCCCTTATAAAGACCCCTACGGAGGGCACCCCACCCATAGGCGTAGATCCCTCGTGCAGATAATTGGCCTTAATCCCACAACACATCACAACACTCAACAGATCGCTTTCAACTACAATACTACTGGGATATAAAATCCTTCGATTTGTGGACACATGAAAATCCTATAATAGCGGACACCCGTTTCATTTGGTCATTTTCTTTTAAACAGGCTTTTAAATACCTCTAAATTTTGAAAACAGCGAAAAACTCTTATAGCGGACGTTTTCAATTTTTGAGGTCGAATGGTTGTGGAAGCCCAATGATTACGACAATGGACAGGTAACCGGGTTACCGCTAAACCACCGTACCACTGACATACCACTGAAGACCGCCGTGTACATGCTGTGTATGTGTACCTTAAATCTGTGGTTCCGAAAGTCTCCTCGACGTCGCCAGCAGTCGCTTTCTGAGGACTTGGAAGCACTGAAAGACTCTAATAATGGACACTTCTCGCTTTTTCTTTTGGGTGGAATGAGTAGGTGTGGAAGTCCAATGATTCAGACATTCGCCTGTAGATTATGAAGATTGAGGGCTCGGCTCTGACATACCACTGAAGGCCACTGTGTGCATGCTGTGTATGTGCGCCCTAAATCTGTGGTTCCGAAAGTTCCCTCAACGTCGGCAGCAGCCGCTTTACAATGGGTGCGATTATTCAGGACTCCTCCTTCTGATGAGGATCCATATTGTGTAGGGAAACTCTAGAAAGGTCGGATATACCTCTGAACGACACATCCGATGACGTGAGCTGTCCTCTCGTGGAAAAGCAAACAAACAAGACTATCCATTTTGTGTTATACTAGTAATCTTTTTCAGAGTAAAAAATTGGGGGTTTTCTACATCCTATTTGAAAATACATAGAAAATCTATAATGGTGGACATTTATCTCAACCAGCCGTTTTCTCTCTCTTTAGTAAGCTTTGGAAGCCTCCAGTTTGAGGATACTGAAAACCTCAAATAATGGATACTTGTCTCAATCTGAAGTGTTTTCTTTTACACAAGTACTTGGCTTTAATCCTTATAATAAGGACACGTTGAAAACCTGTAATAACATTTCTTAAAACTGGTTTTCAGAGACAGTGGTAGTAGTGGTTAACGTATTGGATTGGTAGCCGGAAGGTTGAGAGTTCGACACACACGTACCACTCAAGACAACCGTGTACATGCGGTTTGCGTGCACGTTAAACGCACTTCACGTTGTTTGACGTATGTTAGGAGTATATATTAGTGCATCGCGCGCACTAGTATAGTGCGGATCCCTGTTCTTTCTTAAAAATCCGTGAATCTTTTCAGCTATACTACTGTGAATGATATTCACCCAACAATTCGATTCAAATTATCATTCAAGATTTCTATTAGAATATTAATTATGTAACTTGCGCAAGTTAAAGGTATCAATCGTATCAATGACTGCGAAGTTTATCACCTTCTTGCTTTGCTTTAGGCAGAGATAAGATTATCACAGCGGCTTCTTCAGACCATTTCTCTTACTGCATGTACGTCTATCTAGTTTTTTTTAAAAATGATTTGTCCATGCTTCTTTGAACTTATTTATTTGCTTCTAGTTAATGTACATTAACTATTCAACTCATTAATGACGGGTAGCTCTCACTCTCAACACGAAAAATCTCATGTTTGTATGCTCATGTGTTGTGTATAAAAAATAAAATTTCAAGTATACCCCCAAAATTTTATTCATCTTACCCCCGCTAAAAATTTCAATGGCGCATGACTTTGCGTCATCACTCTGCTCTGTGGGTACACATATGTAACATAATCCAAACGTAGACAGTTATGTTTCTTAAGTTTCATTATGCTGGGAAATGCATCATAATCCACGTTTATTTATTTAATGCAAATCTTTCTCACTCTCTTTTTAGATACAGTCGATATTTTGATTAAATCAGAGAAAGAAATTTCTTGATTATTCTTTTTTACATAAATAACATTTTTATCCACGACTTATATCCAGGAATCTACTTCAGTTTACGATGCCAAACATGCCAAATGTGAATACCATAAAACTTACAATTCAGTTTCTTAGCACACAAAAACTAAAACATTTTTGTATGTATTAAAAATTTATTTTTCAGTTAAACGTAAAAAGTAATTCATGTCTAGGGCATATTGTAACCATATTATGCCTATTTATTTATTGTTCGAAACTTGATATAACACATTCATGGCGACAAGAAATCCGTGATTGCTTTTAATTGCACGCTACTCCTAAAAATAGGGTAAAAAATCTAAAATACTTTATATATTAAACACGTACTAAAGTGATATATAGTATTATAAGCCTGTGATAGTCCTTGCGTTGACCCTATTTTTCTTCCTTGTTCCATTAAGTTGGGAAGTGCATCATTATTCATGAGTGTGCCGTATTTTTCTATCTTGTTCCATAAAACACTTCTTTGGAATCAAAATCTATATTAAAATCTTTGTTAAGCATATTCTTACTTTAATTCACCTTTATAAAAACTGTATGGAATGTGCATCATAATCTATGAGTGTATCGTATTTATCTTTCTGTTCCATAAAACATTTCTTTAGAGTCGAAATCTATATAAAAAAAACATCTATTAAAACTGTTTTACAATTTTCACCAACATATTCTTCCTTTATAATAAATTATAGTATTTGCCAGTTTCTAGCCAAATTTGAAAGATATCGCCAAGTTTAGTTTAGTTTTGAAACTTAGTTTTTTTCGGTGACAAACTTGTACGATACATCATCAAAAATTGGAAACCTTGCCCCCGATCGCGTTTTCCCAAACCCTCAAGACTTCACGCACTTGGCGAAAACAGGAGCGCGTCAACGATTTGGCGAAAGAGAGGAGTTACGCGAGCTTGTAGTCGCTATAAGGTTGCAATGCTAGTAAGACCGCCTCAAGAATTTATGATGTAATAACAGGCGCGCTTTTCTGATGTGTTTAAAGAATGCAATTAGTTTAATATATTGGTAGAATATGAAAAGTATATAATATGATTGTATGTATAAAACATTTATTTATAGATAAAATTTAACTTATCGGCTCCGCAATTTTATCCTAGGCACTTTAAAATTGTTTATCGCATGTTCTTTTTGGCGCCATCTACTTTTTTTGAGTGTAATTATCAGAATAGGTTTATTGATTTATTGCATTTAATAAACATGTCTCCGATACATTTAAAGAATGTAATTTGTTAAATAATAAATGGTAGAGTAAGAAATGTATATAATTATACATTCTGTTTTATGTACATTTGTGTTTTTATCTGTAAAGCCATTCATTTACAGATAAAAACACAACTTAAATGCTTAAAACTTTTCTATGAGCACTTCAAAAAATGCCTAACATTTTTAATTTGGTGCTACCGACGTTTTTTTTTATTTTTTTTTAACGGAATTGTCTTAGTAATAGTAGATTTCTTAATTTTCTGTTGTAAGTTTAATTTCTAGCTTCATATTGAAACATATAGTTATTTTTTCCTTATTATTCAAAACTGAGAACATGCAAAATAAGTCAATATTTCGTTATCAAACGTAATGAATTCACCAAGAATTTTTTTTAACTAATCTTCACTAATAAACTATCATTTTTATATATTGAGAAATTTTACTGTGATGATTCCAATTTTTATCTATTTGATTGGAACTTTATTTCTCAGGGGCATGTGTTTTAGGAGATAAGGATGGTTAATATATTATTAATATATAATTTATATAATAATTATAATATATATATATATATATATATATATATATATATATATATATATATATAAATCTCTGACGTTTTGACTGTTGCCAGTCACGAAGAATAGATTTGATTTCTATAAAAATAGTTGCGGGTGACATAGCTCCACGAGAATCCTTTACTTTTTATCACGTCATTTCCCGTAAATAAAATGATCACGATTCTTTTTAACAGCAACGACATCTGCTGAAATATGGAAGAATGCGAGAACAAGTGGATAAATTGCCCAATGCTGAAAAAATGGGCAGCCGTTGCCATCGCTCGACTTAACTACCAGCAAGAGGGCGGACGATCGAAACGTTCATCGCGTGCCACAGATCTAGAGACCCCTTTTTTGACGACAGTTGGCAGTGCCGCACAGCCAGCTGTCGTCAAAAAAGGGGTCTCTAGATCTGTGGCACGCGATGAACGTTTCGATCGTCCGCCCTCTTGCTGGTAGTTAAGTCGAGCGATGGCAACGGCTGCCCTTTTTTCAGCATTGGGAAAGGGTTGCGCCTCAAAGGGTTAACCCCAAAAATGCTTGAATGTGCAGCGAACACTTCGAAGAAAGCCATTATATTGATGACTTACAAAACAGACTTTTAGGTCTGCCTATAAGAAAAATATTAAAAGATTCCTACAGTTAATTTACCTTCTTTTCAATTGGAAGAAAAAACAACTCCTAGATCAGAAAGGCAAAAAAAAGAGGAAAGTTTCGGAAGATGCTTTCAGTAGACTAAGTATAATTTAAGTCCTAAGAAAATACGATTAGAAGATACAATAAATGATGATGATGAAGTAAACTTGAATGAAAGTTCAACGAAAGACAGTTGTAAAAACTGTGATGCACTGGAAGAAGAAATCAGCAGTTTAAAAATTGAGTTAGAGTGTGCAAGAAGGAAATTAACAATATTAAAAAATAAAAATCGTCGTTCATTTAAAATCATGGCACAGAAATTAAAAAGAACCCTTCTGTATAAAAAAAAATAAAACATCTGAAATTGGAAAATTAAAAAGGAAAGTATGCATCCCGGATAAAGAGAACAGAAAATTAAAGAATCTAAACGAAAAATCTTTTTACTTTATACGAAAAATCTTTTACTCTATAATTAAAATATTATAGAAAGTACTTATATAATTGTTTTGCTCCTTAAAATATTAGTTAATAAAGTAAAACAATAAAATTAACTATTTTACATTAAATCTTTTTAAAAATATCAGCTTTAAGCATTATTAGAATCGACTTTACAGACGAAAAAAAAAATAAAATAAAAATTAGTTTTTGTGTTTTTATCGGTGATCTTCAATTGGTCTTTCATTTAAAAAAAAATTATCATCTTCAACACTTTTAATAAGACGGTGAAAAGTTTCTAGTCCTATTACAGCATCCGGAAAACTAAGAATTTCTGCAATTTCTTATTCAGTTTAGCTCATTTCTTAATTTTCTGTAACCTCATGAATTTCATGCACTGTTAGCATTTCACTGGCCAATGCCATACTTTTTCAGTCCTAAAAATTGATTTTTCAAACAGTAAGAAGAAAGGGAAAACAATTAAAAACAAAACAAAAAACGAAAGTCACATGTAAACACGCTCTGAATTTAAACTTAGAAGTGAAAAAAGACTTTTTAAGCAGGAAAGTGTTTGGAACGAAACTTTTTAAACGGGTTGTTTTCACATTGTAAGAATAGGAAAAAATAGGGAACCGCAAATAAGAACTTTTTAGGCGGGAATTTTTTAAATGGGTTCTACTGTATATTTTTTAACATTTAAACACACACACACACATATATATAAAGAAAGTTGGTGCATAATGTTTTATTTTGAATGATTCTTTTCTTTCTTTTTTTAGAAAACAATCCTATATTCATTACTTTATCTCAAAACAG
>JAWZYV010014713.1:0-181462 GCA_038373885.1 Cheiracanthium punctorium | reverse complement strand
AGGAGCGAAGATCGTAGCAACCCTCCCCCACGCCAGAACGGGAAAATCCATTACACATTCTCCGTTCTTTACTTCTTTTCTTCCTTATCTCCGCTTTCGCACGTCGGTAATAATGGCTACTGCTCCTGTATTGGATGATTATATTACGTTCCAACCGCATAAGGCTGGAACACCACTTAGAAGTTCCGAAGGGCCCAATTATGACCAACAGGGGCCCCGGGCATTGATGAATTTGGGGGCCCCCATCTATGAAATTTATTTTCTTTTTGATAAAATTTTGACATAAAAAAGAATATTTCATAACAACATTTGAAATTTGGGCCCCTTTCGAACCGGGGGCCCTGGGCAGAGTCCCGATTTGCCAATGCGATAATAAGGCTCTGCATTCGGGCCCTATCCCTTTCTTTTAATTATTACAATTTTTTTTTAAATTTTGATACCTTACATTATATTAAATAAACATATAAATCAGCACTAAAACATATTCATTGCTTGTTTTACTATGTTCGTAAGACAAAAAACTAAACTGAATTTTCATGAAATAATATTTTATGGAATATTTGTAATTTTTTTAATTAAAAGATTAAAACTAAAAAACAAAAAGGGCCGTGACCCAGTTGGCCCGTGCGTTAATCGGGCCCTTTTCTTTACCCCTCCCCACCCATCCTTCGTCGTCATTTTACAGAAGATAATTCTTCTTTTAAAATTGTCATCTTTCAGTGACTCCCATCCCCCCGTTGCCGGCAGTGACGTTTCCTCGCGGTTAATTTTAACTTCGGGGGTAACTTTAAACTCGGGGCTTTGAAAAATGTAAGATCCCTGTGACCATCTTTGAAAGGAACAAAAAAGTTCAAGCAGTGTAGGGGTCGGTGCAGACGAAAACTGGGTCCGTTTTGCGGCCCTTTCACAACACAATCAATTGAAACGGCCCTTCATTCGCATTTTACCTTGTATTTTAATCTGTTTTATCAATTATTTTAACCAAAAAAGTGACTTATTAAAAATTGTCATAAAAATTCACAAAAAATGGTGCCCTAGAAAAAATTTCTGGATCGGCCCCTGAGTTGTATATGTAAAGTGATGAGAAGGGGATATCAGGATTAACCTGTTCACTCCCATCGTTTGCAAAGATACTACGATGAAGATTTTATTCAGTACCCAGCGTTATTTCTCATCCTGCTGTCTTTGAATGCAGTCAGTTTGTATGTGAAGATCTGGTTTGAGAAACAACACTGGCAAAGAATTTAAAAAAAAATACCGTTGTGTTTTTATAACGATGAGAGCGAGCAAGTTCGACTGGGTTTCTGATCCGCTGGCCGGATCAAAAGCCCGCCCCTTCCGCCCGCGGGCCGGAGGTTGCCCATATGTATTTTAAAGTCTAATTTATGATGCACGTAATTTAGTTACCAGAACACTGCCTTTCATCTTAGTGAGATAGCGGTAGGGTCGACCATTCTCAATTCCTTTTAATTTTTCTTTTCTCAGCAAGAGTGCTTTGAACGCCTTATTTGTCTCAAGAAGCATATTTTACTGGCACATCGATGTCTGTTTCAATATTGCCACATTCGGGGAAAGAAAGGAAAAAGCATTACGAGTTTCACAATCCAGTCATTTAAATTAGAGGATTTTCTTACGTTCTTTGTTTTTCTTTCTCACTTTCTTTTTTGACTGGACTTGCACTGCAATAGAAAACGCCGAAAAAAATAGAAATTGTTTAAACTATTTTATATTTAAAAAAAGAATATGTATATTAATCTGTAAGCACACGCATCCCAGTCACATTTTTGCTTTGAAAAGAAAAAAAAAAGAGACATTTCTCAGAACAATTCTGACCTCCGCGTACCTTTCAGGGGAAGGTCAAGAAGGGGTGATTGAAGGAATGTCCTTCCTTTCTTATCACCCCTAAATACTCCCACACGTGTACGTACTAGAGCAGCATTAGTACGAAGGACGGGCGATAGATCGCCAAATAGGGCAATTAGTCAAAGAGTACAAGGGAGGAAGACCAGAAAGCGCGCACGAATACTTGACAAACGGCGCAATAAGGCACTCGTACCTTTCCACGCACTGTCAGGTTAAGTTGAACTGGAGTATCTAATAATAGAAGGGGGGGAGGGCAAAAAACTCATGTTTTAAATTCACAAAAATTTAGAAGGGTACTTAATATTTTTTAAGTAGCCTTATTAGTATTTATAACTTGTTAATGTGTTAATTTTGTATTTTTTCCTTTGGGGATTCACGTGCTCATGTGCTCAAATAGAGGAGCTGCCACTGGTGTGGAGGCATCTTAAAACATAGTCAAGAACTATCCAGATTTTGCTTTCTTTCAAACACAATACACATCATTAAAATCAGCCCATCCGTTTAGCAGGGACAACATCACAGACAGAGGCTGCAAATTTCTTTCCTCGTGGTTTTAATCTTGTAGTAAAAAGCGGAACAGATTTTCATCAAACATATCTTCGAACCATTCTTATTAAACCGGACTTCTAATATAATGAACTAATAGAAATGGCTTCTTCAGATTTTTTACTAAAATGGCGCACACAAGCACAAAATCCCACGTAGAAACAAGCCTCAAAATTAAGCGTCGGAGATTTAAAAAAAAAAAAAAAAAAAGATGTTTAAAGAAGTTAAAAGTAATGATAGAAATAAAGTAACGTTTTAAATGTTGCTAAGAGCTCCATGCATGTAACTATGTAAGGAAAACCACAAAACAGACACAGATTCACACACGCAGAGAAAAACTTCAAAAGAAAGGAACTCTTACCAAAATCTTCATGTTTCTCCAAAAAGCTTTATCCAAAGGTCTTGAAAGAACAAGAGGACCATAATTATGACCGCATCGATATTTATCGCTCTCAAAGCAAAGGGTTTTTTCTTTACGTAACTTTCAATATTGCCTTCAAAATTCGATTACTTCATCCTATGCATTATCAAAACTGGAAAAACCAGACATTTATTTCCTTTAAAATAAAGTAAATTTTGTGAAATAATCGTAATTGAATACATCGGTGTAGTATCATTTACATTCATATTTTTTTTTTTAAACTTTGATTGATTGCTCTGAACGATTGTTTAATAGGAGATTGCAATCTCATCTTGGAATTTATGCAATACAATTCCCATTAAGACTTGAGCAATGATAATGAAAAATTTGGTAATACATTTAAGATAGTATTTATTTATATACTATAAACGCGACTTGCATTTGGGAATAATAACAATGAAATATTCTTTTTAATTAAATATGTGGACAAACATATAAATTATATAACCCAAGTACGTCACTTAAATGCCTAATGTAAGTACGTCATACCCATATGCGTTTTTAATTTCCGACAGGAAAAACCATTTCTTGTGTATAAAATGTTATAGGGACCTAAAGGTGACATTAGGTAATACACGCACTGAAATAATCTGTAAATTAGTTCTATAAACAGTGGTGGATCCAAGAGGGGGGGGGGCTATGAGGGCTCGAGCCCCCCGCCCCCAGAGCTAGATATACTACGGATTAGGGGAGTTAAAAAAAATTTCTTTTTGTAAATTTTCATATGAACTGAAATTAAACAATAGCAGTGTATTTACAGTTGACTCTTTGTTTAACGGCGATCTCTTTTTAAAGACGATATTTCGAAGTCCCGTCCCTCCGACGTAAGGAATTTCTATTCAAAGACGGCGTTGTTGGTGTTTAATGACGATTCTTTTTTTGATGATAAACTTTTTTCCCCCAACTTATTTGCAGTATGGGTTTTAAGTTTGGTTTCAGTAACAGGCCAGAACTTTCCACGGTCTTTTGGTTATGTGTTCATTTTAGAGAATTCATGGCTGTGTGTAGTAGGCTCATACCAGTACGAGGTCAGCAGAGCAAAATGAAATCAAAGCGAAAGCATCTTACGCTACACGAACAGGGGGAAAATTTTAAGAGTAGGAAAAAAGTGTTGGGGATTGTCAAAAGCGCCATTCGCAAGACAATTTCAACTACCTTAGTCTACTCTCAAAGGTATTTTAGAAGCAAAGAGAAAATTCTTGAAGCAGCAAAAAATTTAGTTCGGGATCCAAACCAAACGGCCTAAAGTCAATGTGGCCGATTAGAAGAGTTCGATAAGGCACTTCTGCATGCAAATTGTTTCATGAGGCAAGAGCACCCAACATTCCAATTTGTGGGCCCCACCATGGCCGAGTGGATAAGACACTTAATATGATAGACGGCTGAAGTGTGAAGGTCCCGCGTTTGGGCCTACCGCGCGTCTGCCGATCTAACGGTCTGTAGTTTCGGCCGGTTTTCTCCAGATTTAACGTGAATACACGTCAGAACCTCTGAAAAACTCCGACGAAGGCAGCCGCTCCAGAATGCAGATGCCTCTCGTGTAAACTTGCTATAACATCCCAGAACACGTAACTCCAATTTTTGGAGGCCCGGCCAATGGCCGAGCGCATAGTACTCTCAACTGGGAGTAGGAATGTGCCTGGTTTAAACTCAAGTCGCGTCCGTCGACCTAGTCGTTCGGAGTTAAGCAGTTTTCTCCGAAACTTCACGTAAATACGGATTAAGACCCCTTAGAAAGATCCCCAAGGAGGACACCCTGTGCTCGGCTTAGATCGCTCTTACAGATGGTGACCGTACAATGATCTTTCTCTTACAAGCGTTTTAAGAGACCGATTTCAAATTGCGTATAACTGAGAGCTGCGTATAACTGAAAGGGTCTTATTTTCTGACTCTTCATCTCAAGTTATGAAAGACAAAACATTTCAAAAAAATATACTTAATAATATTTTTTCAGTTAAAAAGCGTATATTATATTTTAAAATATTTAACTATACAATTTAGTTTAACTTTTAATTAAAAAATTAAATGACCGTTCAATTTCATTTCACGTAGGAGAAACTTTAATTGTACTAACATTCTTTTATCAAAATGGCATCAACACTGCAATTTATTTTTGTTTAGACCACGTTTGTAATACAATCTCATTAAAATATGTTATTGTATTTGAAGTTAAGTCATAATTTTATAGACAACGCCTCAATTTTTCTTCTAAGTGGCGCTTCTAAGTGAGAGACCTATAACATTATTTCCCTATTCCTAGCGACGAGACCTTCCAACATTTGCCTATAAAAGAGAGAGACACGTATAATTGAGAAGCTCATAAGTGAGAGGTCACTTGGATTCCGAAAATAAAATAAAATGAAGTAATTTCTGGAGTGTTATTCACAGGGCTGGGGAGTAGCGCGCTACTTGTAGCGAAACTACAGTAGCCGCTACTTTTTTTTGTAGTTTGTAGTGTAGCGCGCTACTTTTTTAAAAAAGTAGTGTAGCGTGTAGCGCGCTACAAAAAAACAGTAGTTTGTAGCGAATTTTGGAAGCTACTTTTGCCGTGTCATCATTTCCGGCGATTGATCCCGTGGTGCAATTTCTCTCTCTTCTGACTCCAAGCATAACTGAAACTGATGCTTGAAAGACACCCAATCTCTCCCCCCCCCTCCCAGGGGACACACGCACACGAGGGGGGGGGAGGGTGTTTGCTTTGCCTGAAGCGGAAGCCTGACATTGTGCATCTTTTTTCTTTTTATCGTTCTTAGTATTATTTGTAGAATCACCAATCTGTCATAAAGAGGACAAAAAAGGAAGGAAAGAGAGGTCCAAAGTTGAACAGAGGTTATTTTGATGGGGCCTCGAGAGTCTCATTATCACACGGGCGTGTGGGCCCGTGAGCCCCTGAAAAAAAAAGGCCTCGCAAATCTCTCCATTTATTGTATATTAAATTTATATATGCTGCAATAATAATTTTTATTAAGCTAAATTTCCTTTATCTATATCATAATTGTGTAACAATAAAAAGGCTTCGAGACTTATTTTCTGTTCTTCTTTCTAACACATTGATAATGGTTTCTAAGACTAGATCAATAAAATAGAAATTAAAGGCGTTATTGAAAATTTATGGCCATATGTACTTATCACAAAATATCCATTAGTTAGCATTTTTTTAAATATTATGATGAAGAAAAGAAAATTTTCTGGCAGGTGGAACTCAGCGCACACATACGCTAATAATACAAATGGATTAAAAAAATATTAAAATCAATTTTAAATGCATAGTCTTGTTCTAAATGAGTATAAATACATGGGTAATTTTTAATTTAATTTTAGAATTATATTGAAATGTTTTATTTTTATGCTGGGAAAATAGAAAGCAATCACAAATAAGTTAAAATGTCTGTAATAGTATAGGGGCCCAAAACAACCTTTTTTTTTTTGCCCCGGGGCCCCTTCTATGTCTGATCAGGGTCTGCATATTTTTGACTGCTATTGCGTGTTTGCAACATAAATCAACATAAAAATGAGTATTTTTTGCTTTCGAAAAGGAATTTTACATATCTGTAAATTGTATGCTTTTGTAACATCATTAATTTTCTTTGATCTTTTTTTTTTATTGCACCCATAAATACAGTGTAGTGTCCACTTGCCAGGATGATTGCCAATCATTCAGTGTCCAGTATTCCGTGAACTTCCTTTTAGGCGATATCCTTTCAAATCTGACATGATATATAGTCAGTCCTCGCAATTAGCGAGCCCCCCCCCCATCCCTCTCACTCACCATCTACGGAAAACTACGAAGCGTGAGAAAAACTTACGGTTTTCTCACAGGAATTTTCTTCAAAGCATCGAGACCACTTCTGGAAGAGTCACCGATATTTTTAATTTTCTCTTTGCCTCCTCCTTATGATCGATGCATTGAACAACAATTTTATTTATGCTTAGTTTTACTAAGTTTATTTATATTAAGGTTTGGTCATTTTTCGACGTTACAGTGCACTTTTTTGAGTTTAGGCACTCTTTATTATCCTTGTGTCCTGGTGGTGTGTTCAACTTCCACAAGAGTAATGACAGTTCTGCAGTATTGTAGCTTTTCAAACATTAATTAATCATGTGATTATGTTCTACAACTCGGAATGTTTTTTGTCTCAAAGAAGTGTAAAAACTGATTAGTACATTTTTCGTGGAACCTGAAACTGAAAAAAAGAAAGTAAATATGTAGAAATTGTACACAATTTTTTTTTTTTTTTTTTTTTTTTGACGAGTTGATAACCTTATCTTTTTTGAGTTTGTTCAAAAGGTATAAGCATATGCATCCAAGATATTATTTCAGGGGCTAAAAATATTGCTGACCTCGGTTACAGTGTTCTTCGTTTGTAGTGACAGTTTTCAGATCCGGTCCTAAGGTAGAGCGAACGGTGCGACCGCACCGGGCGCCATCTCTACCAAGGCTGTTCAGAATAATCTAGCACTGTGAATGTCGGAAATGGTTTCATTTACCTGTTAATAATTGTTTAATAATGAATCTTTTAGTCAATGTACAGTAGTAATCAATCATGTTAATAGTGAATTTTAGTGAACTTTCTGTGAAAAAATAAATTATTAACAGGTACTCGAGGACGACTTATCAAACCCTACATTGTTACGTGATTCATAACCGTCTTATTTACCTTTACCACTCTTTAACTTTTTGCCAATGAGTTTCAGAGCACCATGCATATTTGACAGTCCGTATATTATTGAAGTTGAAAGCCTCATTTTAACCCCTGAAAGCTTTTATAGCTAAATGTGTGGCGTAGCTAGGTGCAAGAGCTGATCTAGGGTACGTGGAGCCTCCCTGCAAACGTAAAGAAGCCCCGTGTTATGCTCCATATTAAGTTTTCCTTAGTTTTTTAGTTCGAATATGGCGCTCCGATGCCTTGCTTACCGTGTCGGGCCGTCCCTGGCTACGGGGGAGCAAGGAAGGTCAACTGTATCCGGGCGCAGCATCGGCCAAGGGGCGCCAAATGGTATATGAAAGCTACCTAGTTGCATTTTTAAAAAATAGGAGGGGGCGCTAAATCTTCAGTCGTCAGGTGGAAACGAGATTTAGTCATTTGCTGTGGGACAGAGAAACTGTTCTCTCAGCTTGTTTCCATCCCAGATTCAAACTATTCTGGATTGAGGAGGAGAGGAAGACCGAAGCCAAAAAAAATGGATGGAGGAATACCTCCAGAATATGTTTCCGACAACTTCAGATATCAGTATCGAGGATCAGCCCATGGATGATGAGTTTTCTGGGTTTTTTAATTTCTCTTTCGCATGCACTCGAAATAGTTACGAGGAAGAACTTACAAGGTTCTTGTCAGAGCCAATTAAACCCGTATCTTCGCTTTCGGCGTACACGTATATGAAAGAAGCCTTCAAAAAAACTAACACTGGCGTGCCGTCCAGTGCATCTGTACAAAGATTGTATTCGATTGCATCGGACGTATTTTCTCCTCGACGATCATGTTTGGCGGACAACAATTTTGAGATCCAGCTCTTGTTAAAAATTAATAAACATGTTTTTGAATAAATTTATGTGGTTTTTATTTTATACTAGAGGCATGGCAGTCTTCCATGAATATGTTGAAATTCTGCTTTCTTTCGTTAAAATTTTAGTGTCTATTATATTTAAATTATTAGGTTTTTTGTGTAATAATTTTCAGAATTTAATACGAAAATATGAGAATTTCTATTAATAATTAATAGTTTGTAAAATCCTTACAGACTTATCTCTCTCTTAGCCTTAAAATAACAATATAATTCTATAAAATTCTTTTATACCTAACACAAAGAAAAAGTTGTGTTGATGATAATAACTTTTAAAATTTCTTTAACATATATAGAGGATTTTTTTAATGCAATGTTTTAAATAGATATATCATGAATTTAATTAGTAATTGTTTTCATTATTTTATAATATGCATATCATATGTGATGTTTTCAATTAAAACAATTATACGATATTACATGGTTCACACGGGTCATTCGTCATAAATCACTAATTTGGTAAGTCATGAAAAAAGGCCTTTATACTCATTAATTTTGATTTGTGCTCAAGAAACTAGAATGTTTGTACAACATGAAAGGGGTCTCAAAACGGGACTTTTTTTCCCGTTCAGACATCCATTTTATTATTATATTTTTAAAAACTTTTTTAGTTCTCATGATTTTTCTCATACTTTCAGATCTCACTTTCCCAATTTATTTTTATCATAGAGGTATTAAAACTTAATTAGTTTCAGCAATACTTCAATAATTAGCAGTAGTTGCCAGTAGCGTATATATAGGTTTCCATTTCGGGGGAGGGGAACGATTCGGTATTTTAAACTTTATTGTTCTAAAGTTAAAAGAAATGTTTCAAAATAGCTCCTTTTTAATAATTGCTTTACATTTTCGGAGGGGGCCCGCCTCCCCCTGCTCAAATACTCGCCTGGTAGTTGTTTCTTAGAGCAATAGTTTTTTTCTAATTAAAGGCGAAAAGGTGCCCGGGGTCTTTCGTGCGTCCACCAAATCTGCGGCGCTCAACGCTACAAGGAAACCACCTTTTAATAAACGCGTTCTTTGGACGCGAGAGACACCCGCTGAGGTCATTAATCACGCTGGACGCGAGTAGAAAACCAAGGCTTTAGATATCGATAGTTTTCTCTAATTAGGATATAAATATCCTTAAATATGAATGTAATGCAAATTGAATCTGTTAGCAAAATTTGTCTCCTAAAAGTAGCGAAAAAGTAGCGAAGTAGCGACTAGATTTCAAAAGTAGTGTAGCTAACTACATTTGTCAAAAAGTAGTTGTAGTTGTAGTTAACTACATTTTTCGAAAAGTAGCGGTAGTTGTAGCGCGCTACAAAAAAAAAGTAGTTTTTCCCACCACTGGTTATTCAACGAAAATGCTATTGTTCTGGCAGAAAAAAAAAATGGAATGTAAAATTCTCAGTCTTAGGCTGGTTTCCTAGAAAAAATTCTAAATATGGAAACTGACGCATTTCACATTTTAGAAAATCTGGAAGAAAGAATAACGGGAAGGCGAAAAATGAAGCAATTGACTCTATTTGATTTTCTTAAAACCAAATTATTTGGATTGCTTGTTTTTGCTACCTTTTTTAAGATAAAATAATTTTATGGATAAAATAATATAATGATAATAAAAGTAACAACTTTAAACACGCCAATAAATTAAGAAATATAATCACAGTCCTAAGAATGTAAAGTGTGAAGGGAAATATTATTCTTTTATAATTTTGTTTAAGGAAAATCTCTATTTAAGAACAAAACTGGTCACCTTATAAAGATGGTCACTTTACAAGGGTGGTAAAGTGTGATAGTTGTAAAGCGGGATTGCATAAAAGAAGTGGTCGCTATAGTCAGGCGATCTCGTTAACAAGGCAGTTACTTTAGCAGGTTCCACTGTATTTGAATGGACAACGGGACACTGATACGGGAAAATGTGCCGTTGCTCTCTTCATTGTGAAGGGGACGGGGTTTGCCATTTAGTGCTGAAATCTTTTGTCGTCGGACCCCGAATTGTCGTAAAATTCGCGTCAAGAATGCCCTCTTACCCCTTGCAGTCACGTTAGACGCAGCGGCAGTCAACATGGGAGTTAAATGATGCTGAAGCGTAGACGAACAATCCAACTCTCCCCAATTTGTACAGCTTTCGTTCTTTCAACTACTATACGCATAAATTGTCCACACCACCCAGACGCTTGGGTACAAAGGGGAGGGGGTACTCATTATAAAAGTAAGGACGCATGGGTACTCATTATAAAAGTAAAATATATTCTAAGGTATCGGACAAAGCGAATGCCTGGCAGTGTATAGGTGGTCTGGTTTTAAAAAGAAAGCTCAAGTTGTAAATGGCATTTAATAGTTGTAAATAACAATTAAGGTTGATTCATTACAGTCCTCGCTGAAAAGGATGGGGATTACTTAATATGGAAAACCTATTGCAATCCTAAAATGCGAAAATGTGTGCTTTGAACACTATTGCTCGGTGGCTGTGAAATGGGTTCAATAATGCATTCAGCAATTATACTCTCTGCAACTTAAAATACTGATGATGAGGGCCCACGAACAACAACATGGATAAAGGCCGTTGCTGATAAGCCACAAGACGACATTCTTCTGGCGAATTTTACGACTTTTTAATGAGCAGTCGGGAGCAACTAAAAAAAATATTAACGTGTTAAACCTGCAAACCCCTTCCCCATGGAGAGAGCAACGGAACATTTTTTTTTTTTCCGTTTCAGTACCGTCGTCCATTGAAACGCATAGAAAAACGTGGCTTATCAACATTGATCGGTATGGGGGCCGACAGCTCTCCCCCTCCCCTCCCCTAACCCGATTTTTCTCTCGACAGGCCTGGCAACTGACAACATACTTATTAAGTTTTGATATACCATGCCTAGTTATATATTGGGAGAAACAGTATTGGGAAATCATGTATCAACTTAATGAAAAACGGAACCTCCCCCGGATGGTTTTTCTGGATCCGCCTTTGGTTCAATAACATGCACTTTTGCATTTCTCTAGCAGATGTAAATAGAGGGACGAGTTTTGGGGGTGACGCGATCATCTTGGGATAAAACGTCTAAAATTCGCATCATACGCGTCAAATAATTCAAATTTCAATTTTGTTACACGAAAAGCGGTTAACTAGAACACGAAATAGGAAGTTTTGGGTGTACCCATTGTTCAACATAGGATTTTCTTGAATTCTCACGAAATATCGCGTTGTTGATTTCAGTTTTCGAATTTTATTTTCGGCACTAAATTTGACGGCAATTTTTCGCCACAAATCGCCAAGATTGGTAACGTTTGGCGTACTTTTATTAACGGGACCTGATATGTTTGCTTACTTGCATTAGTTTTATGTAATAGGATTATGCACTATGTGTTACACAGTTACATTTCTATTACGTAATAAAAGTTCGCGATTGATTGAGATTTCCCTAGAGATGGAATCTCTGGAATGTTCGTGCAACGTCGGCGTAAGGTATAAAAAAGTGGGATCACTCCAGAGCAGTTCAGTCAGCTGTTGCGTGCAGACGTTGATTCTGCTGAGAGCATAAGGCTCTGATTGTGTGCTTTTGTAAGCGATCTATCTCTTGTTTTTGAAAGCTGTTTGTGCTTTCTTCAGGCAGGGTTAAAAAAAAAAAGTTCTGTACGAAGGTTTTCAAATCCTGGCATAAGACATTTGCAGTCTTACTTCAAATTTAAAAGTAAAGTAAATTATATAACTTCTACGGAAAACAAAGAAGCTCAATCTAATAATTCATGGCACACGGAGATTGAAAAGAAAACTAGGGGGACTATTTCTATGCTAATCCAGGGGTCGATGGAGACGAAAATGGGGTCCTTCACAAAATTACAATCGATTAAAACGGCCCCTTCACAAAAATACAATCGATTAAAGCGGTCCTTCATTGGCATTTTACCCTATATTTTAATTTTTTTATCAATTATTTTAATAAAAAAGTGACTTTTATTAAAATTGGAATGAAAATTCGCAAAAATAAGTGTTAAAATTCACAGAATTAAGCAATTTTCGCAAAAATGGGACCCTGGAAAAAATTTCTGGATCGACCCCTGCAATCAGAATTTGAAAAATTACGGAATTATTTCAAGTCAAACGTCCTTTTTTCCATTACAGTCTGTTAAAATAAATGGGTTTCTAAGTCATTTTCAAACTTGTCAATCTCACTAACAAGGGCAATCTCACTTGCTATGGCTAGCTTTACATAAAAAGATATTTCATATTGGTCAACTTTTACTCACTGGGGTATCGAAAAAGTGCTTTGAACTTGAAAATTGGGAAAATTCACTAAAAATAGGAGAATTACTAGATTTTCGAAATTATATTCGCCTGAGGCGTTTTCCATATCGTTTTAGAAATCTGTTGAAATTTTCAAGCCGATCGATCGTGCAGAGTGGACTTTTATTCGTATACTAAATAGAGAGACAAACTTTCACATTTACACATCTAATAGTGCTAGTTTATGAGGAGAACATAAGTATTTAAAGTATCACATCAGTTTTTTAGCAAAGAATAGGATGTTACAGTTGTTCAAAGTAAGGGGGCTGTCGGGATTTCAATGAGAAAAAGAATAAGCGCTGGGAGAAATCACACTGTAAATTTTTTGATGCCTTCTATCTATATTTTTTGCCAGCTCTTTGTAAGGTGTTTAAAAAAAAAAAAAAAAAATTTAATCTCTTATGCTCTGCTGTTACCTTTAAAAAACGAAAAGTTTTTCTTTCTAACGGGCACTTGCCGTTTAGGCATTGTCCACTACAACTGCCTGTAAGTATTTTGGCCATTTTATTATGGGGCACCCAGTGGACGGCCAGTGTTACCCCCTATAAAGGGACGGACAAGTTAACATCCGTGCCCAAGCCGGGATTCGAACTCGGACCCAAGGCGTCATAGAATGGTTCTTAAGGCACTACACCAACTGGGAGGCAAAAACTAAAAGTAAAAATTCATATCTGTAAGTACTTCATTTTATTTTTTAAATAATTCATTGTATGGGGGCCCCTCTTCAGCCGAGCTCCCCCCCCCCCCCCGCACAAAGACATTAAAATATACTCGTAGACTAGACACCCCTATGCTTTTCGCTGTTACCACAATGATCGGGAGCTGGTAGGAGTGGCGATTAGTCGCACGTGGTCCCGAATAAGGCGATTGGCGAATTCACCCCTCTTCCTTCCGGGGGGTCACACTGCCTCCCGTTCCCCGTAGAAGCGAAGAGTTCAGAGTTCAGACCTTTTGTTCATGAACTTGTAAGACTGCGTGCGTTAAAATAAATTCACGCATTCATCATCAAATGCAACGTAAATTATATAGATTATAGATTACGAACTATTCACACGTTTGCGAAATAAATTTCCTAAAATTTATAATTATTCATGCTGGCAGGAAATAGACTTAAAAAAAAAGAAACAACATAAGAAAAAAATATAAATGGGGGTTTTTCAACAACTATGCTTTTTTTAACATTCGTGTCCAACATTTTTTTCTTTTTAATAAGACTATTTCATCTATGTGTACATAAGTTACTTTCATAAAATCTCAAAAATATGTATTTTCTCGAGTTTTTCGAGGAAAATCAACCTTTTGCTTTTCTTTAATTAATCTCGCTTTACTAAAATAAACTATGTTATGTCATTTACTTTGCTTTCGCACAATCAAAAATAATTTTTATGTTTATCTTTCTTTATCAAGTAGACCATTTTAGTATTTACAAAGCCATTGATTCCGTTACTGGTAAGTAAAAGTCACAACTAAAAACTGGATAAATAAGTAAAATTAAATCTCTTGCAAAATCACAAAAATGGAAGTAGAAAAGTGACACAGATATTTCTATTTTAAATTTTATTTATTCATTCCATTTGTCTCAGTGAAATAAAAGATACAGTTTTTTAACAATTTTTGAAGGTTCTCTGTTGTGAAGAATATTTCAACCGCTGAAAATATCAAGCATGATGATGATACGATAATAATAATAATGTAAAAAAGCATTCTTGAAAACAATGATAAAATGAGCAGAAATAATAACAATGATAGCAAATTATAGAAAGGCATCAAAGTACTTCAAGGATTAAGTGTAAGGGATATTCAAGCATTCCTAAAAACACTGATAAAATGAGTAGAAATAATAATAATGATAGTAAATTGTAGAAAGGCATCAAAGTATCTCATGGATTAAATGCACAGAATATTCAAGGTCACAAAAAAAAAAAAAAACCCTATAACCCAAATAACTTTATATAAAATTAGAAATAAATATTTTATAATATTGACTAGAGGTTCACATTGGATATTTCGCGGATATATATAAGTAATTATTAATAAATAGTATTAGTAATAATATGTAAAATTTAATTTAATTAAATATCTAGGGTTCGTACGCCGCTAGTTGCTGAGAAGTTCTTAAAATGTTTAAAAATGTTTACTTACTTTTAACTAAAGCACCTTGCAACTGTAATGAATCCTCATTACGTCAATTACCATAAATTAAAATAAGGAGTTCAAATGAATCCCAAGCTTTTTTTTTTTAGGAATTGGGATATTAGGAATAACGATAGTTAGTGAAAAGAGTTAGTGAATTGATCAGATATTACAGGCACATTTAAAAAAAGTGTAGCTAATCTATACGTATACATATAATGCACACAAACACGCATGTTTAGGTGTGGTTAGTGTGCTTTTAATTTGGGTTATTGTTTTTTTTTTCAGTAAAATAAACGAAATCCCGCCTTGAATGTAAAGTAGGTATTTAAAAATTACTTTGCCCATTTTCGATACGATTTTATTGTACGCAAAGCACCGTTTATACGTTTTTCAAGGGAAACTACACTTTAATAAAAAGTGTATCTGAAATATTAATAAACGACTTGCATTGCAGGTTTAACCCTATTAATGTAAATTTATGTAAATATACCAAACTACACTCACAATATCTAAGTTCAATAAACGACTGAACCAAGTATTTATCTTGTTTTGAAAGGTGATTTAACCAAAAGACATATAGAGCATAATTTTTCAAACTTTACAGTGTCTCTTGTTACTGTCAGTTAAGAAAAATCGAGTACATGTGCGCTTCAGAATGGACCACCCTTTACTTCAATTTTTCTTACTACCTATCACATTACTCTTCACCCTTGTACGCACAGACAAGTACCCTTTATGCGTTTTTCAACAAGCAAGTTTTCGGCTACTTTGACACATGTTTTGCATTATGTTAAAAGAGGATTGTAGAATACAGTAAAAAACGGCGCTTTAGTATTTGTCATAGCAGGTACCACTTAAGAAGACAGAAGATGTAACTATTCAGTTGGATTCATGTTAAACTGCAGAATAATTACTGTCACGGCCCACTTTCCGGCTTCGGTTAACATTTCGTTTAAAGTAGAAACAAGCACATATATACGTGTGTGTCTGTGTACATATATATATGTATTAATGACTATGTCATTTTATCTCTCACCCCTTTTATTGAAAGTTGTCCAAAAAACATGTCCCGAAAATGCTATATAATTTTACATATATTTAAATACTATTAGTTCACAACAGCTTTAATCTATTGTTACAATATTTCGTAAGCTATAGAATGCCTCACATCTATTTCTCTATAAATAAGTTACAATCATAATACAATTAGTTCACAACAGCTTTAATCTATTGTTACAATATTTCGTAAGCTGTAGAATATGCTTCACATGTATTTTTCTATAAATAGGTTACAATCATGAAATTTCAACAGCTTAAGAAAAATGTTGAGTATTAAATTGTTTTCCCTTTTTTTTTTTTAATTGTGCAATGTCTTATCCTCCTGAATTCTGTATCACTCAATAAACAAATGACATAGTTAATTAATATCGTTTTAATATGGCAATAATGAAACTAAAAAATTAGGGGGGGGTCCCCCTGACGAGGCTCGAACAGCTGAATTAGTTTATATATATATATATAATTTCATGATTACGTATTATATCTGTTATTTAGTGCTTCCAATTAATATTTCTCTTGGGATTCTTATATTATATATATATATATATACACACCACTGGCCAAAAGTATTGCAAGTTCGAGAAATCTAATCATCGTTTCAAGCCCAGAAAAAATGGACAGGAAATTTGCCAGATTTAAATACTTTTGAGAATTTATGTAGTATTATGGAAAGAATACATCTGAATATCACCAAGAAACAAAATGAGAGCTTCGGGAGCCTATAATTTAAGTTGCCGCCATGAAACACCGAAGGAAGTGTTGTAAAACATTGTGGATTCCATATCTAAAAGAGTGGCTGTTGTGATCTAAGTCAAGGCTGCTCAGCAACTTAATAAATGATCTTTAATTTAATTGCATTCATTTATTATCCTCTTTTTGCAGAATAACTTGAAATTAATTCTTTATTTAATTTTATTTTGGCGACCCAAAATGGGTTAGGATTTCTATTATAACCTATGTATTTTTATGCTATTTTTTTAATAAATTAAATAATTATTTTTGTTCTTTGACTTAACGCTATGTTGTCTTTGAAGTAACTAATTTAACATGTTGACATTAAAAAAATATATATTATATTTATTTTTATTTTTTACGGGGGAGACGGGGCTTAATCTTGAAAAGGGTTAGATTTCTGAAACTTTCAATACTTTTGGCCAGCAGTGTATATATATCGCTACTTATTATAAAAGAAGGTGTCTGTGTGTGTGGGTGTGTGTGTGTCTGTCGGCAGCGTTACGGACAAACGGCTACACCTAGAAACACCAAATTTGATACTCGGGAAGATGTAAATATGTAGTTGTGCACCTCGAAGCGATTTTTTCAAACTTCGATCTAGATTTTTTTTTATTTTATGTTTTATGCGATTTTTGTCATTTTTTCTCACCTAATTCGTAATAACGGCGGAAATTACGCTCGCAGCAAAACGGCATTTGTATAATCGGATAGAGGAGGAAATTTTCTTTTAAAGACAGTTTGTTCTGAATACGTAACATGATTTACCGATTTTTAGGAATTTTTTTACTAAACATCTGCTTCGCGATTTTTTTTCGTAAAATAATTTTAAAACTGTCGCATCTTGAATTCTATCCGTCATAACTTTTAGATATTTTGACAAATCGTGAAACATTCTTTTCTCCCTCTTTTAAAATAAAAACGAAAAAATTATGTAAATTAGTTGATTTTTTACGAATTTTAATGCAGCCTAATGTTTAGAATTTAATAGCATCAACGCGATCTTACGCCATTCATTACATTGCGATCACGGCACGAGAATTTATGTTCGGTTGTTGCCACAGAAAGGATTAAAAAAAAGGGTTTTTTCAACCAATCGAGTTTTTAAATGGGATATCAGAATTTGAATTCGCAAGTGAGGATCTATGACGTCAAATGCTTTAAGATACGTAAAAATTACGCCATAATTTTAACTCATTTATTCCAGCTCTGTTTTCAACACAGGGAGACGATATTTTGATTAAAATTTACTGTAGAAATGAACTAAGAAATTCGCGATTATTATTATTAGAAGTGGTATTTTAATCCGGTGCTTATTTAAAAATTGAAATGTTTTCACGGCGCTGAAAATGTTCATTTTAAAAGTTACAAAGTTCGTTTCAAAGCGCGATATATTAAAATTTTTCTATTTACTATTTTTATTTTTGGCATTTAATTTAGCGTAGGCGTTGCCTAACATACGCATGCAGGTTGCGAGTATAGTTTTATTTTAACGTTGAATTACGTTCCTCCATAAAGGTCCAACGCAAAGTTTTAATGATACCGTTTGAAAACAATTATGCGAAATATCGAAATTAACTCCCTCAATCTACCGGGGTATCCTTTACGGCAGTCAAACAGTGACGTCATAAATTTAAAAAAATGCGTGAAATTTGTAAACTCTGCAACTCTAACGCCCTGTCACAATTAAAATGGGAATAAGTAGCTCCTCGAGATTACACAGTTTGATGTTTTTCAGGAGACAGGACTATGGAGGATATAAAAGATATCGCTATATTAGATACATGGATATTTAAAATGGCACCCCTTGGATATTTTCTCCCCACAGTAAGATGAAATGGTTTGCGGCGCTAAATACGCCAATCTTATAAAACTATGTATAAATTAAATATATATGGAGAGTTTCCTTAATGGCAACCATTATGTGAAATGATTATTATTTATGCTAATGCGTAAATTGCAAAGAATCGCCACAGAATCACAAGATCCCATTGAGGCCAAATAATCTAAGCTGTTTCTTTTAAGGGAGCCTTGAAGAGGGAGAAGCGAGTATAGATAGTATTAATGTACGTAATAGGTAGTATTATTAGATTTGTCAGGATAATATGAATAAATCGCAATGTACCACGTTAATAAATATTTCATGAAATTAAAAGTGTTTATCCTTTTTCAACGGTTGTCTTACAACCAACTAAATGAAAAGTAATTCTAATTTGCGTTAATATATCCCGCAGTCATTTCAACAGAGGAGATTACTTGAACTTTTTTAAAAATGAAATTCTGTTTTGTCACATGCAGATATGATTTTAGTAGTAAAATATTCCCTTCTTCCCGTATGAAGAGCGGGTGCGCAGCTATTTTAAAAACATCTCTTGAAAATAGCATGAATGAATTCAGAAGACCTCAAAACGTGTAAATACACCAAAATCTCGAAGTCGAATTTTTTCATGATTACAATACTTTCCTTATATGGTACATCAGTGACGCACCCAGGATTTTAGTTTAGGGGGGGCTGGGCTACATACAAATACTGCTGAACTCGGTCATAGTGACCTCGGTTATTTACAACTCTCTTATGACGTCAAAATATTCGGTACCACTTGACTGTCCCAAAGAACACGAGCAATGTAACTCATTATAAAGTCATAAATAATTATCTGATCTTTTGAGCGACATTGTAACCGCGTGTAACAGTGTTTCAACTAACTGTAAGTAAGCATTTATTTAAAATTTTTTTAAATAAATGTCTTTTTTGGTTAGAAATAATTTGAAGACAATTAAAAAAAGAAAGAACTAAAAAAAATTAATTCATTAGCGACAATTTTCATATTTTTAAAGCTTTTCACTTCTAACTTTCTACCTTTAGGGGGGGTTTCAGCCCCCATAGCCCCCTCCGTGGGTGCGCCTATGTGGTACATGTTCGGAAAGAAATAAATGGTGCTCCATTTCATGTAGTGTCTTAGGTATTTAATGCTACAACTTGAGCGTAAAAAACAGTATGATGTAGAAATAAGACATTTTGAAAGCCAGGAGTTCTCTGCAAACCATTAAGCTTTCCACTTTTTTGATAGTGAATGACACTGACGTATTTTTTTTGAGTCATTATACTGCAATGATCAGGTTAGTACTCATGACACAAACTTTACATTAAGAGTCAAATAATTTTGCTCTTTTTTTTTTAAATTCCACATCACGAATAATTTCGAATTACACATGTAAGGAAAATTTTCGTTTCCTACCGTGCGAAGAACGGGCACGCAGCTAGTATATATATAAATTATCCGATTCAGAAATGAAATATCTCAGCACATTTACAATGCATCTAGGTTTTTACATGCGATTTAAATACTAATTAGACTTATGGGTATAGTAAATTTTAGAAAACTGTGTAAAGAAATTAAAGAACAAATGCTTGAAACAGACCCAACGAATAGTCACATACATTAGTTAAAAGTAGTCATTGTACATTAAAAAGAAAAAAAATTAATCTCATTAACTTTGGGGGTAATGCACGACCGGAAGATTATGATAAATTTAAATAATGTTAATCAGTAAGACTTTTTTGTGTGCGGTTTGAGCACATATGAATTTCAGCTATTACATTTAGATACAGCATGATAATTTAGAAATGTTAAAAATAAACGTAAAAACGTGAAATTTTTAAAATTTCAGCAAATTTTAGAGCAGATGTGCGATCAGAAGATATAAACCAATTTCGTTTCTTTTTTCACATATTTTTCGTCACCTAAATTCACAACTTTTCCGCGTTAGTATGAGTTGAAGAAAAAAAAATGCTTGTATCGCCCCACTCTATTAGTTACAGAATGCACATGTTATGTTTCGGCACATGTTCAACTGTTTCGCATATACCTAAACTGAAACTAAAAGCAACTTGTAATGGTAAGACAATTCTCTACTACATTAGTGTTGATTAATAATGATCATGGTTTCAAAAACCATTAATACTCGATTTTGTCAAGTTCCGATCAAACACTGCATTAAAAAAGATAAATAAATAAATAAGTTAAAAAAAGCCATTAGCTAAGCATAGTAAAAGAAAAATAATATAAAAGATGAAAAGCTTAAACAGTCATTTTTGTGGATTTTTCGTGACACCCTCACCCACCCCCAATAAGGAAATACAAAAAATGGAAAATAATTTTCTGGATGAAGTAATCTGATACATTGGAAATTTTAAAGTACTTCTCGGAAAAGAAAAAAAAATAATGAACAAATGATCAAAATCTACACCAGCATTGTTAAAGTACACTTTCCTGATACTATTTTGTGAAATTACCTAATATTGCGATATATAGTACATTCGATTTTTCAAGCTTTTCAACAAAATAGTGTTCTATTTAAAACCAAAATTTCTTTTTAAATCTCGTAACTGCAGCAAACTGGACAGAAAAATAAAATTTCTTCCCAAGTTAGCATATATATTTATTCAAGAGTATGAAATGAACAACATAACTGAAAAATAAAAAGAGAACGAAAAAAGAAAAAAACCTTGGGATTCATTTAAATTCCTTATTTTTATTTATAGTATTTGACATAATGAGTCTTTATTACTATTGCAACATGACATTGTATTCATGAACAAAAGATTCCGAGAGATCTTCGCTTAGGAGCAGGAGAAAGGGGAACGCGCAGCAGTTTGACCCCCAGGAAGGAAGAGGGGTGAATTCGCCAATCGCCTTATTCGGGACCACGTGCGACTCATCGCCACTCCTATCAGCTCCCGATCATTTTGGTAACAGCGAAAGCATAGGGGTGTCTAGTCTACGAGTATATTTTAATGTCTTTGCCCCCGCACTGCGGGGTGTACGGTACGCCACCGCCTATGGTACGGGGTGACTGCTAAGTCAGGCCAACGCTCAGAAGTCAGAACAATAACTGTGATCGTTGAAAGACGGGTCTCTTTATAAACTTAAACAATATATCAGCTTGCCCCCCCCCCCGCACACACACACAGAAAAAAATCCCTTCCGGCGCCTCTGGCATCGACAAACGTACAAAATACCTGCGATAAAAGCCTTAAGCCGAAGTTGAATTCAAGATAACTTTCCTTAGAAGTTTCCGAGAAATACAGAATTTCGTGACAAAAAATAATTAAAGAAAACGCTGAATCGTGGTGGTCTTTTTGAGCGAACCGCTCTCATTTTATACAAAGCAGGGAGGGAAAAAGTTGCTCGCCGAGTTTGACTTGGAATATTTTCTTTTAGATTGCGTGCCTTTTCTTCGTCGACCAATATTGTGAATCCTTTTTTTTTTTTTTTTAGGAATCACACGCCTGGTCTATGGGGTCCTCCACTACGCCATTGTGTAAAAGCCTAAGATTACAAGGAAATAAATAATCAAACTACTTTGGTATATTACTCCGACATTTACCAATTACTTTAATTATAAAGTACAGTTGGCTCTCTGTTTAACGACTTTCAAGAAACCGTGAAAAATCGAAAATAATAATAATAATAATAATATTTCCTTTCTCCCTTTACAGGCTAAGGACTGTCAATATACTTCTTAACATATTGGCATATTTAAAAATGTTATTTTTACTATCATTATATTGTTTTATTCACAAAAAACTATCTTAAGTTACATTTAAAAAAACAAAAGAGTACAAACAAACTACAATAAAATTAGGTTTTAGAAAAATCAAAAAGTGTTGATTGCTCCATTTTTTTCGATTGTTTCCGTTGTTCTCTCTTCCAGATTTTCTAAAATGTTAAATGTGTCAGAAGTTATATCTGCAAGACGGTGGCGGTGTCTCATTTTCATGTCTTCAATTGCATCTTATTCGTCTGACGCTGTGTTTTCGGTTCAGTAAATCTTCATAAATATGTTCTATTTCTGTAATCTGTAGTTAAAACAGATTCATCACAGCTGTAGAAATCTTGAATTGAAACAACATCTTCAACAAACTTATACCCCACAGAAGACTCCCCTGAGGCAGATAAGAAGTTGAAAATAAAAAGGTTTATCATTAAAAAAAAAAAAAAAAAAAAAAAAAAAAAAAAAAAGTGTCGTTAAAGAGAACCAACGTCTCTCTTTCAGAAATTTTTTACATCGGAGGTGCCGGGACTGTGAAATATCATCTTTAAATACAGATCGTCGTTAAGTAGAGCATCGTTAAACGGAGAGCCATTTTTATATCCGTTTTGGAGAGGACTTGCTGGGGCCCTCTTAGGCCGATAGCCCGCGGCAATCGCCGACCGGCCGACCTGGCCAGTCCGGGCCTGCTTTTCATGAAAAATTAACTTTTCTTTATTAAAAACTCATACTCCGCGGGTGGTCTTTTTTTTCGGGGGGGGGGTCGACTTTCTCCCCTTTTCCAACTTCTGTAGCATCGGACCTTCAGAAACTCTGAAATGGTCTGATCGTCTTTCTTCATAAAACTTGCTTTTTGGTATGGCGGATTCTTCTATTAGGCCATGGGCGTCGGCGGCATGGGACAAGGGGGAGCGCTTGCCTCCCCTGGATTTTTGTAGACCTTTTTTTTTTCTTGTTCTTGACAACATGGCAACCATATGTTGAAGTAATCTTTGCCCCTACCCCTACCCCAAGGACATTTTCTACCCACGCCCTTGCATAAGGCTTTTATAAGCGTACACCCAAGGCTCGCGCTTTTGTAAATTTTACCTTTATAAAATGCAATGGTAAATTAGTAAAAAAAAATGGGCAAAACATTTCACATTTTCCCATAACCATACAGAAAAGGCCATTTTCAATGTTTAAGCACATAAAAAATTACTTGTGAAATTCTCTTTCACCAGAACATGTACCCTCACTTGCTGTCTAAAAAGTGAAAATGGAGATCAAAATTAGCACAGATTTTAATCAACATGTTTCATAAAATTAAGCGTAGTTTGCGTGCTGCCGCTATTACTCCCTAACAAACTAAAGTAGCCAGATGTGGTTTATTTGGTACGATAGCCTTTCACCCGACCATACCAATTATGAAGAAGGTTTCGGTTTGTAACAGCAACAGCAGTAATGCGTTCGAGAATATGGGAATGAACAACCAATAGCTCTGACTTGGGTGCCGGGAACTACTATGCCTTGTGAGGAAATACACAAAATTATAAATAGATATACAAAAGCAGAAATCTGCTTTTTTTTTATTTTAATGTTAAGCAAACTAGTAATTTTACTTTACATCGCAGAGTAAAAATTTACTAAATTACTATAACACGTGTGCGCATGCGTCTTGTAATAACATTTTGCCCACCCTTATAAAAAATCCTAGCGGCGCCCACTGATGGACTTTTAATGGGAAATCAACATACATATTAAATATAAGCTTAGTATGTCTGTATTAATGTAGGCCGATTACAACTCTGTAACCAACTAGTGCAAACGCGTAGAAGTTAAATGATAAGGTTAGTCTTCCAACCCCCTACCCACATTTGGTGTAGTCAGGGGGGTGGCTGATGGGGCTGGAGCCACTCCCGAAATGAGTAAACATAAGATACTGAAAAAAATACGTTTTAGTGGATAAATTTGAAAGTTGCCCTTGCGAAAGTTGTGGTTCATCTACGGACCTAAGACAACTTATTTTTTTTTTTCCTAATTATGTTTTTCCAACTGCAAAAATTTTGCGAACACGATTTATAAATTTCTTTTTTTTCTCCGTTTTTTATTAAATTTATTATTATATGCGAACATTTTTATGACAGAAAGAGGCCTCCCCCCCCAAAAAAAAAGAAGGATACGCTATATCGATTTTTATAAGTTACATACATTGCTTTCCAATTTTTGAGTACTTTGCTACCCCCCAATAAAAAATACTGTCTACGCTACTGCTCCTTATTACGAATCCACACCAGTCACTATTTAATTAAAAATAGTTTTGATAAGTTTGATTTCTTTTGCAAAATGTTATTTAGTATTAATGACATATTACACTAAATTAAAGTATGTGTTTTCCAAGTTGTACAAAATCCTTCATTTCCATTTTTAGATCACTTGCTGCGATTTATTTGCAATATATGAGAATACTTTCCAAGATTATAAAGAATCTTTGTCACAATTTTGATAATAAATTAAAGATACTATTTACGAATATTTTCGTGATACAGTAATACAACATTTTATTTTAAAAATCTTACTTCAGGTTGAATATCATCAATTTTCTTTTTAGCCCCACCAGGGGCATAGCGCTAGCGCTTTGAACTGGGAGGCGGAAGGTGCCTGGCTCGAAACCATGCAGAGTCCGCCGACCTAACTGTTCGGAGTTTTCTCCGAAACTTGGCGTAAATACGGGTTAGGACACCTTAGAAAGTCCCCCCCCCCGGCCTAGATACCAAGCGTAGATAACTGGCCGTAACCCACATTTCCATTTCCAATTTTCTCTTACATAATATTTTCGGATCAAATCTCGTGTCTCACTTGCTTTTTAATCAGCTCGTTCTTAGTTGTATTCGATTCAAGAAATGTGAAAGAAACGTTTTGGGACCTAACTTTCTTTTAATTAGTCAAATTTCAATAACTTTAACCCTTCTCTAGACAACACGGATCTATATTTGCCCCCCCCCCCCTACCAAAAAAATTAAATAAACGCGCTTAAATCGGTCAAGTAGTTTTTGAGCTTATACAGGACGGACAGACAAGCATTCATTTACATATACAGTGTTAATCAGAAAAAGTGGGCATAACTTTCGGGGTCATAGAAAGCACATACACCAGCAATTCTGTTAAATTCTGTTGTTCCATCACGGAAGTATGGGCATAAACGCAGTCTTCATGCACCAAGAAAGAAGTGTTGAACCGTCAGTGAAGGTTCCGCGTCCGAGCCTACCGCGCTGCAGTCGATCTAAAGGTTTGGTCAGTTTTCTTCAGATGTAACGTGAATACGCGTTTATAATCCCTTGAAAAGTCCTCCTACCAAACCAACCCCCATAGGCAGGTTGATGCCCTTCGTGTATAAGCTTACCATAACACAAAACAAATTTCATATTTACAATTATTGTCGCTTGAGAAATCCTTTCAAAAAATCTACGTTGAAGTTGCCTAGACCGCGGTGCCAGCGCCGGCTCTAGCGAATTTGCTGCCACGGACAAAAATGCAGAATGCCGCTCCCCCCCCCCCCCCCTCCCTAGAAAAAAAATTAATGTTAAAACTAAATTGTTCACTGATACATTCATATAAAACTTAAACACCCCTTTCCTTAAGTTTTTTTTTAATTTCTTTGTTTAACAGATAGAATTTTTTTTTTTTTTTTAAAGCCTAACGAAAAACAAATTTATTAAAAACTGATCATGGCAAACTCTCAATTTTATCCCCAACACCTCCTGGCTATGCCCCTGAAATATTTTAATTATAATGAGCGTATGTTTCATTATATATGGTGTCTAGGAGTTTTGGACATACTGTTGTTTTTATATCCTGTTGTAACATCAGGATTGCCCATTTGCAATGTTTCAAAAAAAAAAAAAAAAAAAAATATTATGAAAATATCCCATAGCTTATATTAAATTTAAAGTACACGCAGGAAAAATTTTTTAAAGAAAAATAAAGTACAACTAAGAGTATGTTAAAGAAAGTACTTTCTTTTTTTTTTTTTTTAAATCTCTCCTATCAGTGGAGCGAATTACCTGCATATACATATAGCTAATTAGGAGCTGATTCAGAAAAGTATTTTGGAGGAGCATATTTTTTGTGTATATCTCACAAATTCATTTGAATTGACCAGTTGCCTTGCCAAAGTAAGAAGTTGGTAATATAGTGGATAAAAAATAAGTAACTTGGTAAAAACCGATATTTGGCTCAGCAGTTTATTGACATCTACCCCTAAAAAAAGTCTTAGCAATGGAACCTGAGCACCCTTCCTCGCAGCTGGGGTTATGAGCTCGCCTGGTTAACTTTTAATTTTACTCCTCACAAGACTTCATTTTTACGAATTTCTCAGAAGCCCGTAGGCTATAGGTCTGCAAAGTGCAAAGGACGCAAATACTCAAAACCGCATTTTCTTATTTTGGACACATTTTCCCCCTTTCAAATGTAATAGATTAAAATTAATTTTTTGATAAATATTTTATGGCAAATAAATGTGGGACTGCATCATAGTCAGGCACATAGGAGTACAGGACATCCCTTCTATAAGTACAGGGTCGGCAAGAAAGAGGCACAATCGCGCCTCCAAATTTAGCATTTTATTCATTCCATACCATAGATTTTAATACATCAAATCTCGCATCCCCAAATGAAAAGCTGAAATGCCACCCCTGCATAAGTATATTAAACAGTTTTATATTATAAAGAACACGAACTAATTACAGAAATTTTCTTTTAGAGGGAGCTGAAAGCTTGCATACCCGAATTCAGAATTGCATGAAATATGTCATCCTAATCAAAAAGCCCATTTTATATTGTGTAAATATGTTTCTGTCGTTGGAGGATGTGTGCGCAGAATCGTATGAGTCATGAGCGTCTTCGACAAAATTAAAACTTTGTGACCCCCCCCCCCTCCAAAGACTTATTTTCTAAGAAAAGTCTCCAACAGGCATGCTTCTGGCAGTCGCCCACATGGCCAGCCCCTAGCTTCGATGTTGGGTGCGTGCCCCTGCGCCTCCTCTCAGTATCTGCTCTCGAAACTGAATCTGTTTGTATCATTTTAGTAATAAAGTTTTTAAAAGCCCAAGGCAAGCTGAAAATAAAGATATGAGGGCAAACGGAATGCTACAAACTAAGAACCAAGTTGAAAGGGCGCGAGAGAATGTCCAGAATAGGGCAGCAAATAGGAAGACCGTACAGGTGCCACAACCCTCGCTATGCCGCCGATGAATGGAAAATGCCAAAGGAGATCCCATCGAAGGGAGGGTGAAGAGGGCCCCCATGAGAAAAATGCTTACTCTATAAAAAAGTTCCACAGAAGAATTCTCCGCGTGGTGTGTTGCATGTATAAACTAACAAAGGAATTTTTCTGCAAAGACGAAACTCCCAAATTTCTCCGCCTCAAGATTGCCTATGGATACCTTTGCCCACACCAAGAGAAACCTCAGATGATCTGCAGAAGACATGTGTCAGAATAGTGTTTCCAGAATGTTTTGAACAAAAATTGCAAGAGATTGATAGAAAAAACCAAAAAGTCGCAAAGGTGACATAGTATCACGTCGGATCAAGTGATATAAAATCATTGTGCCGATTTGTCTGGTCAGTCCATTGGTTTTGATACGTAGTTTTATACAGTGTAAAAATCCCCCCCCCCCCAATACCACACCCGCATGCCTAAAATAAACATATCAATTTTACAGGTGTTTTTTTTCATTGCATTTCGTAGGTAAATAATTTCGAATTAGAAACCAAGTTCCATATAATTGTTCCATTTTCTATCGTTTCTAAGCCAAGGCCCAATTAAATGGGAGGGAGAAGGAGGTAGAAAGAGAGAGAAAAGCAAGAAAAAAATGTAAGACTGTTTTTTGTTTGTGATTTTCTTGAGGTTTCTGATTACAATCTCGAGGACTGTCTTATACCCCTGAATATCCGGTTTAATACTATATATTTCCAAATAACATTTACTAACAAAGAACACAACAGCAGTACAAACGCAGAACAAAGTGAAATTGACAATCATGGGTTAACGGGATTTGAACCCAAGACCTCACCGCTCGCAGGCAGGTGACGGAGGAGGGTGCAAACCCACTCAGCTATGGACTGTTAGAAGCGAGAAATGTTCAATGTAAATAAAAATTTTACTAATTTAAAACTGAGAATTCTTTTTTTCCTGAAAAACACTTAAAATTCGCAAAATCAAAAAAAGTAGCAATATCGCAAAGTCATAAAATTTAGTCGCATGATGCTTTCAAAAGTAGCAAAATGTGCAAAAAGTCGCAAGATCTGGCAACACTGGTCAGAATAGTCAGATAGTGAGCGTCAAAAACTCCTTTGTGGGTGTAACGAACCCACTCCTCAAACAGGGGGTGCATTTGCTCACGGCCAGACAGGCCAGTCTGACCCTGGTTCTACGCGATGGTAACATGGATGTGTGCTCAGTGATTGGAAAATCCATCATAGGAAAGGGAGAGAGGCATATAAATATTAATATGTAAAATTATATATTACCGTGCAACTTTAGAAAATTCTTCAGGTTCTTAAATCTTAAAATTCTTGCAAAAATGAATTTTTCAAGCTCGAGCCAAAATGCCACCCCTTAAATTTGTTGCTCCGGTTTGTCCGTCCCTGGCAGCGCTTAAATCCTACTGAATAACATGTCCAGTTAATATCTATAAAAGGAATGACTGTTAAAGTGAAATTTCATTTACAGGATTTAAATCAAGAAATTTAAAATCACGTTTTCACAAAATTAGATTTAAATCACCTGAAATTCAACTGGAAAATAATGCTGCCATCTAGAGATTACTTTTCAGGATAGAAAGATTATTTTTTTGTATACTCTCAGACTCAAACAGCAAAACGAAAACATAATCCAGCTAAAAGCGAAGCTTTTAATAGAACGTAATTTAGGCATTGGCATAACTGATAGGCGTTATGGATTTTTCTATGGTGGTCTCTTAGCCCTTTCTGAATGGCTCCATCTCTTATCATTGCAAAAGAAAATAAGTATTAGAAATCCTTAAAATATCCTTCACCCAAGTAACTCCTCCTTTTGGCAACTAGCCCTAATGTGCTTTGCATTAACAAAACAGCAAAAGAAAAATAGTTTTTATTGAGTGGCCTAAGCCCACTCTGCCAACCACCTTGTTACTTAATTAGAAATTCAAGAAAGTTTTTTGCGTGAGACATTTTTTATGTACTGGTTTCAGAGTTGGGCAATATCGCAAATACATATATTTGAAATACTTTTTCAAAATACATTTGTATCTTGTATTTTCACTAGGAAAAAACAAAATGTTTTGAAAATATTTTAAAATACATTTTCAATGTATTTTGTGAATACTAAAAATACATTTGTAGTCTGATGTTAAATTAATCATGATATTATCATTAGATTTCAAATTTATTTATTGTAATTTAGAAATTCAAGAAGTAAGTAACTCTATTCAAAGGTTACACATGGTAACTAAAGAGGCTAAGAGCGCGGAACCTTTGCGACGGGGGTTAAAATCATCGCACTTCCCACCGCTTTAGTTTGAGGGTAGCACTTCCGACTGCTTTTGTTCAAATGTGCAGGGTTCAAATGAACCAAAAATATATGTATGTATGAAAAGTTTAGACCATCTGCAATTAGGAAACATGACATTCAGAGACAGTCTTTTTTGAAGATGTTTTTATAGTAGAGTAAAAAGTCTTTTTCTCATATTTGCATTGTAGTTACATTCTTTTTTAACTTGATAGAAAAGCTCTTTTTTAACTTGATAATGCTTAAGCATGACTTGGCTAATTTGGCTGTTTTGTAAAAAAAGTTTTAATTCTATAAAATTCAAAGTGACTATTATTTGGCCCAGAAACAGAATGACACTTACGATGATCCTATGAATATATATACCCCTCCCCCCATATGACCCTATATAATTTGTGTCTGTTTAGACTATATAAACCACTGAAAATATTGTTTTAAAAATATAAACAAACGTTTTTTGGCTACAATGAAGTTTTAGTTTTTTTTTTACTTTTACTTGAATTTTTTTTTTAATGCTTTGGTATACTTTTCTAAAAATTTGTTTCAGGTAAACAGTTGAAACTTTCGAAACAATTTTAACTAACTTGTTTCTACAAAAATACCTAACACTACAGATTTGAGTGAAAAACAAAATAATTTATTTGAAAATAATGCTTTTTTAATTTTTATGTTTTTTTTAGCAAACTATTTTTGCTGTTATTTATCCTACACCAAAACAGAAATCGCTTCTTATTATTCTCAGACAATATGTTTTCTGATACCATACAAAATTTTCAAGCAATAAACTTGTAGTTTTTTTAGAAAAGCGTACCAAACTGACATGCTGCACAAAAAATTTCTTAGAGATTTGTAAAAAGTTAATTAGTTCTTAAAAACTAATTTTTGAATCAAATTCATTGTTTTAAATTTATATATGGAATGTTATGTTTGAACATAAAGCATACAAAAAATTTCATTTCTATGTCTATTTTGAAATAAAGTACATGTCAAATATGTTGCAAGAAATGCCTCTCTTTACTCGTTAAGATTTCAAGATCAGTGCTCCAATATATATATATATATTTTTTTTGCATGCTTTTCAGATGCATTTTTCTGTAATAGAAAAACTGATTTTTTCTTCCTGTTATATATTTTAAATTAAATTAAAGTATTACTAAAATTACTAAATATTTCGGTAGTAAAATCATGAAATTTTAAATAATTTATTTCTAAAAGGAAAACTTTAAAGTTTAATTTAATGATTTCCGTAAGAGAACACAAGTACATTAATATTAAGCAGATAATTTTAGCAATTTTAAATACATAAGGCGACGAAAAAAGTAACAGTATAGAAAACCATAATTTATAGAAAACAATTATAAGAAAAATAACTATTAGACATATTTACCGTGTTTACTCGCGTAATAGTAGCCCTCGTGCAATAGTCGCACCCTCGTTTTGAAGCAGAAAAAGTCAACAAAATATTTTTCCCGCATAAACACCACCATGTATTTGACCTTCATTTATGTCTATAAAAATATCACTATCTATAAAAATATTGCTATGAAAAGAAAAATATCTCTTTTTCGTGAGCAACTGACGAAAATATTATTGCAGAAAATGTGGAGACAATTGGTAAGTTTGTAATTCTATTGTAATACAAGTAATCTTTTAGCTTAAGAGTGTACAATATTGTGTAATAGATTTCCCTGCATAATAGTCACACCTAGACTTTCACGGTAAAAAATTGGATAAAAGAAGTGCGACTATTACACGATTAAACACGGTAGTTTATTTCGTGTTTGCTTACACAAATATTTTTAGCCAATTACAACATTTTTGTTCCCACATTTATTTTAATTATTTTGAATTTATAATATCCAAACTTGCTCCCAGTAATGAACTTATTTTCAAATGTTTTTTTTTTTTTTTTTTTTTTTTTTTAATATAAGGCTAAAAAAAATGAGTTCAAATAGGGGTCAGTCAATCTGAACTCTTATTGTATGCGAGGCTTTAATAAAAGATTGCTGAAGGGAAAATATTTATTCTTAGAGGGGATGGAAAAAACGGTTGAAATTAGAATGCTGAAGCATACATATTTATGGAAGTTTTTCCAGTCAAAAAAGTTGATGAAAAAAACCAATGTGAAGTAGGAAAAAAATGCAGAAATTTAATGATTTTGTAAATAAACAAAACCTCAAATACATTCAATATTTGCAGAAATGTATATTTTAGAGGTTTTCAATAAAAATTCTTACGAATTCCGTAATCATTAGTACAATCACACTTAAAGCGGTCGCAAATGCAACGGTCCCATATCCCATCAATCAAGCAAGGCACCTGCTTTTAAACAGAAGCGGTTGAAAGTGCGCCCATTTCAACCCCGGTCAGAAATAAGACGACACCGATTAAAAGCACTGCCGACAGCTTGAAAAAAAGTAAATTTAAAAAATACTGGATAAAATTATTTAAAACTAGGTTGCTTTGAGTGGTTATGGAAAAATCTATTTTGAAAAAAATCCATTCAGTAACATGGCTGTCTAGTTCAAACAGGTGCCATTGTCTTCTTTTTAAATTGCTAATTAAAAAAATAATCTAACTTCCAGATTTTATGCTTATTATGCCTAATTAACTTTTTATAATATTACTTTTTTACTATGGGGGGGGGGTGTCCAACTTATGATTTTCCACAATTATAGTAATTTATCAGTGTTCATTTTTTAATCTTTTACCCTTCTTTATTTTTATCTGTACAACATTTTCACTTTTTCGTATTTCAAACTTTTTTTTAATATTCTCCAATTGGTTTGAAACAATAACAGTAGCCAAGCGCTTAAGACCACTGAAAGTGGTAGATGGCTGAAGTGTAGAGGTCTAGGGCTCTGGCCTACCGCGTGGCTGTCGATCTAACGATCTAGTTTTGGGTGGTTTTCTCCAGATGTAACGTGATTATGCTCTAGAACCCCTTAAAAAGTCCTCCACCTAAAGCATACTCCCCTTTAGATATATACCCCTTGTGTAGCTTTGCCTTAATCAATAACCTAATCTCGTAACAATAATAATTATTGTTAGAATAAATCTCTAATTTTACTCTGAAAGATATTTGCAAAGACTTAGTCGCATTAAAAACTTATGTCGAAGAAACAAAATCTGCCTCACGATCTTGGTACACTGGTACACATGAGCTGATTTCAGTGATTTCACAAGAGGTTCGAAAAAATTAAGGATCATTTTTTAGAAGCTGCACTACACAGTGAAATAAATAAACGGTGCCTTTTATGAACTTTTAGAAAAAAAAATTCTTATACATGGAATTGCCCAGAAACATTTTTCAAAAAGTGATACATTTTGCAAAATTTTGATATTTAAGATTTATTTAACTTTTTTTTCCTATAAAGTTCGTAACTGATATAAGTTTATCCTCTATTTCAATGTATAGTACAACATGTAAAAATAATTATATATTTTTCATTTACATTGTAAATAGCAAAACATCAAACCTGTTAAGCACAAGTTAGTATATTTTAATCATTGTTATATATGCATTTCTGCATTTTACAATAAAACCTTGATACAATGATACTGAAGGAACTAAATAAAATTATTGTTCTAGAGGGATATCATTACATCAAGGAGAGATTACATTGTATGGAAATTTCACGGGACTACAAAATTTAATCATTATAGAGGGATTTATTATTGTATCGGATATCATTATAGTGAGGTCTTACTGTATTACAAGACTTTTTTAATTTTGTTAGTTTGTTTATTTTCTATAAATATATTGTTTCCTGGTGATCTTTCAAAGTGATTTTTTCAAGTTACTTTTAATTGTTATCATCCCTGTTGAAGGCATTCTTTTTCTTTTTGATACACTAGACAACTCTTAAAACTTAAAATTTCACCAAGTTAATCATCTTTACTTTTTCATATATTTAATTTATGTACATGCACATATATTATGAAAAAAAATAAAATCTCAAAGAATAAGAGCACTTTAAATAAAAAATACAATTTTTATTAAATTATACAATAATACTTTTAAAAATTAAAAATCACTGTTCACTTATGAAAATTCAACATAACAATGAGTGATAAATATCGTTTGACATTCATTGTACATGCATATCAATAAATCACAGGTATCATTCGTGGCAGCTTCATATGCAAGAGGAATGAAATTGTTGAAGTTAGGCAATTAGTGAGATTCATGAAAAAATACTGGAATCTGAAATAATAAGAATTATGAAATTAATAAGTACTGTTTTAAATTTATTTCTACATAATTCAAATTCTGTTTGTTTTCAGCACTAATATACAGGGTGTCCCAAAAACATGGTTACGGACTTTAATTCTTTATCTATTTGAGATAAGTAGGCACTGTAAATTGAAAAAATGTTCAAAATAAGGTTGGAAATAAGACTTCGTTAGAAAAAATTCCTCTCGGTAATTTTTAAAAAGTTACACTTTTTCAATTTATATCTGGAACCCGTACAAATCAATTCCCTATTAGTAAAATGTGCCCCACTCATGAAGTGACATAAAAAATTTAAGAGTTATACCTTAAAAAGTGTCAGAGATATGAAGATAAATATCACACTGACTTAAACCACTTGTCCATGGCTCTCGAAGGGCAAAAATCAGGTTGAATGATCGCATTTCAGGAGTTGTACAGAAATTACGAAAAAAAATCTTTCTTTCCACTCTAGCAATAAACGTTTGCATTTAAAATCATGTATAGTCCCCGATAATCTTTCTTTAAAGATAGTTCGGCGACATTGTATGATGAATGCTCAAATTTGGTACAGCACCTCATTGGTGTATGGGGCACATTTTACTATGTTTTTGTAAGGGGGTCATATATAAATTTAGAAAGAGTAACTTTCTATAAATGAGTGAGAGGGTTTTTTTCTTAATGGTGCCCTATTTTCCATCTTATTTTGAACATTTTTTCAACTTATACTGCCCCCTTATCTCTAATAGATAAAGAATTAAAGCCCGTTACCACTTTTTTGGGACACCCTGTATATTGTTTGACTAATCAGGATAAAATTCTGAACACTTGTGATTTTTTTAATTAAAAAAAAATCTACATAACAGCAAATTCTTCCACCACCTTATATTCAATCTTTGTCAGCTCTTTAGTTGCATTTTCACTTTTTTTTTTCTCAACTTTTCAAAAATGAGTTTCCTAGACACATCATACTTGAAATTTACTCATTTTTTAAAGTTTAACTTAATTCGTGGGAATAAAAATGGGTAAATTGAATAACTGCACTAAGTTGTGCAAAGTGAATTCAATTTAAAATATATTCTCATAAAAAATATAAAAGCCATAAAACCACAAAAAGAATATTCAACGAAATGGAATATGGAATAGCCCATTACCAATGATCGATAGAGGTCTTCTTGTCATAATAGTATTGAAGTTAGATTTGGAGATATTAGACCCCAAGATCTTCCTCATCACTAGCCCTGTATTCTGTAAAGAATTATTAGTTTTTAAGAATGTTAAAAAAAAAAAAAAGTTTCAATTCTTCCAAAAATATTATTTTACAAAAGTATTTGTGTGTGCCATGAAATTAAAATTATTTTACAGCATTAGCAATAATTTTCAAGGATAGAATTGGTAGGTAGACACTTGAGTATTTTTTTCTGAATTAATTTAAGAAAAACTGACAATGTAAAGTGATGCCCAATTCTAAATATTCTCAAGAAATATCCATGAAAAATAATGCTTTCTGATAACCTGTCCGTCCTTTTATTTCATTCTACTAATACATATCTACAACATGATAATTATTACAACATGTACAGTTTGCAAAATAAAATTATTCAATTTATTAAATATGAAGTTTCAGTCACTTACAATAAAAACTGAGCAACTTAATGACTGAGGACAGTTTAATATGGCAATACAGATAACTTTAAAAATTAGTATTTAATCTCCCAAGGCCCAACTTTAAATATATTGGCTGATTATTTTCAAAGTTATTAGTCAAGTTGATCAAAATGGATTTAATCAAACTTTACTTTCAGGATGTTTTAGTCAAACTTATTCTAATGAAATATGTATTTATCTATATCTAAATACATTTTTTTTTGAAATGCGAACCAGTAATGCCCAATTAAAAAAAAAAAAAAAAGAACAAAGCATCACTGCTATATTAGGGTTTTTCAATGCTTTATTTTTGACTCTTAGAAGACGGCTGCCGAATTTTAAAGAAGTTCCCTCGAGTATGAAAACTGCTACTGCGCAAATTATCCTGTATGAAGGCAGATTTTTTTAATGCTAAGCTTATTTATATGAAAGACTTTAAAATTATATTACATGCCATATTAATTATTTTCTGCATGATGATGCCATGAATAAGCGTTCATTGCTCTTTGTGATGAATTTTAGATGGATGCGTACATGCCTCGCCCAACTGGAAAGGGTTAAACAAAAAATAATACAGGAGAGTCTTAAAAAACCTAGTCTCAGAAGTCCGAGGCTTTTCTAAACTTTATGTATACAATTACAGTCTCATGCATCATACACTTTTTGGGTACAAATAACATTATAAATTTTTTAATGCCATTAAAAAAAGAAAGAGGAATGAACAAAATTAAGTAATCAAGCTTTTTAAAAATCTTGTTTAGATTATATTTTCTAGTTCTTTCACATACACAATACTTTTAATAAATACAAAAATGTATCACATTGACCAAATTACTGTTTGATCCCTTAGAACAGCACTTCCCAACCAGTGGGATGCGCCCCCTTTGCAGGACACAGAGCATTTACAGGAGGGGAGAGTGATAAAAACAGTCGAAGAGCAAGTGAACAAAAAACACTCAAAAAGAAACTTGTGCTAAAAGATGCGATAAATAACATTTAGTATAATAGCGCATAAAAAGGAACTTATCGCACTGGATGATTGTTTTGAACGAAAAATATTCAGCCAAAATAATCATCCAATGTGATAAATGCCTTTTTTATGTGTGCTATTATACAAAGTGTTATTTATCTAAAAGAGCAATGACAGCTTAGAGCATGGTAATGCATGTTTAAAAAATCATCTTATTTATACTCTAAAACATATCAATTTTCCCTTAAAATGTTTATTCAAACTTTACTGATAACATTATTTTGTAGAAAAGGCAACTAAATGACATTTTGAAGAATAAAAAATTATATGTTTGCTAAGGAATATGAGGGAGAGGGGGGTGCAATGTTAAAGGTTTGGGAACTGCTGCATTATAATTGCTATGTCATGCAAATAGGCAATTCTAGAGAGGCTTCTAGGAATAATTCTAACAGCTGATAAAGCTTGGAAAAGAAGGAGAAATAATTAATTTGTCTTTTTCTGATTACCAAATTAGTTGGCTGAAGAACGAGAAAAGTCACCAAATAGTTAAATATAAAAACAACTTTTTCATACCATATTCAAGCACTTTCAGCACACACATCATGTAGCCTTCTTTGTGTTGGTACAGTTTGCTTTTCGTTCATTTCATTAAAACTTTTGCCACCCCTAGTCTATTTGTGCATGTGCAGTATGGTGTATCGAAAAAACCCTTTTCCGAAATTTGCTTTCACTTAGTGCTATTTTTTGGCCAAATTGACTCAATAAAAAGAGTGCCAAATTTTAACTTAATCAGTTATGATCTTTAGTTGCCACACTGGACCTAAATTTTGAAAAAATGAAAAAAAAAAAGCAAATTTTTAAAAAACTTTCAAAAAATATAATTTTTTGAAAATTTCTTGTGCCTAGCATGGAAGTTTATCTTAATTGACTCAATAATAAGTGTGTAAATTTTCAGTGCGGTGGATTAATATGTTCAGTTCAACGTAAGAAATGTGTTTGCAATAGAGCCGTTAACAAATGGCACCGTAATTGCAAGCCTCCATAGCCTCCTGATCTGACTCCTAGTGACTGCTTTCTGAGGGTACACATAAGGACTATGTCTACCGGAATCATCCAAAAGAAGGACTATACTTATAAATAATGATCTTTGATCGATTTTGTCTTGCAGCTTCATCTGTTACTTGTTGCACACGTGAGGAGGGGGGGGTTCCAGTCGCCCTTGTAAAAATTTTTTCAGCATAAAAAACATACGTTTATAATTTTTAACATACAAGGTTCACCTTTTAACATTAAGATTACATCTATGATCCCCCTCCCCTTAGAGAAAGTCTGTGAATGCATTTATTTCCGGATTGAAAGACACTGTAAATACGCTAGAGAGCTTGAATTGTCGATTAGTGCGGCATATAAATATGTTCCAACTCAGACATTATAGGACATGATGACTAATTTCATTTTTCTTTTGCTTGTGGCATTTTTGTATGCCGAACTATGGACATTGTGAAAAATTTGCTGGACACTAGGGTATATAGAAAAAACAAAATTCAATAGAAGAATGCAGCAAATGATATTATGCTTATTATGTTACAAAATTTTGTAACTACTATTTCAAAAAAGCTGGTGCTAACAGTGGCGCTGCACATTGTAAAGCTCATATTACCATGTATCAGTATATTCCTTTTCTTCAAGCAGCCACAGCACAAGTCTTTCAGTGTCCATCGTTCAGCATACAGAGATGTTAAGTAAAAGAAAAATGAAATTAGTCATCACATCCTGTAGCGTCAGAGTGGGAACGGATTCATATGCCGCACTAATGTACAATTCAAACTTTCTAGTGTATTGGGAGAGTCGAAGTCGACAGTGTGTCTTTCAATCTGGAGACAGATGCATACACAGAGTTTCTTTGAGGGGAGTGAGCTCATAGATGCAATCTCAATGTTAAAAGGCAAAATTTTCATGTTAAAAATTATAAATGTAGGAATTTTGTACTGAAAAATATTTTACAAGTGAGATTAGAACCCCCCCCCCCCTCATTTGCACAAAAAGTAGCAGCTGCAAGACAGAATCAATCAAAGATCATTATTATAAGTATAGTCATTCTTTTGGATGATTCCGGTAGAGACAGTCCTTAAGTGTGCCCTCAGAAAGCAGTCAGATTGGGAGAATATGGAGACTTGCAATTACGGCGCCATTTGTTAATGGCTATTGCAAACACATTTCTTACATTATTGAGAATTGATGTACACACAAAATATTAATACTAAAGGAATGAAATGTCTCTAAAGAATGTCAGAGAAATTCACTTTTTTTTCACTTTTTCTCAAACTTTAGGATAATAGCAGCAACTGAACATATTAATCAATCGAGCTGCTTTTTTGAACACTTTTTACTGAGCCAATTAAGGTAACCTTCAGCGCTATGGACAAAAAATTAAATATATATATGCTATGGCCAAAGCCTGAAGTTCGGCCAGTTTGCGATTTGGTTGGCCGATTTGCATTTTGGCCAAAGTCCGAAGTACTTGCAATTAATATTGTATATTCTACTTTGGCCGGCCATTTCGCGAAGTGGCTGGGAATCCTTTCCGAAGTCCGAAGTGATAATGGTAGACTGAGCAGTATTTATTTGCCTTTTCAAAAAATTTCATATTTTTTGAAGCGATATTTCGGGAGACAATGTGATCTGGGATCTTTAGCATTAGGTCTATGGAGCAGAAAAAGACTAAGGATACCCCTTAAAGGGGTATCCTTAGTATCCTTAGTTGAAAAATGGAGTACTCAATTTGCCTTTGTATTCATACAAGTTACGCAACGCATTTGCTCAAGATATAATTCGTCATTTTGAAGGGCGCAAATCCAATATTCTTCATGCTATCTCGTTGTTTCAGCGTATACATTCACTGAATAATTTCTATTATGGCTTTAATATGAGAACAGAATAGCACGAGATCATATTTTTATATATTACAAGCTTATTTTTAACTCAGAGATGTCACTTATATTTGAACTCGTTTCTAAATCAATTGTACTTTTAAAAAAAGAAAAGAAGAAAAAAAAAAACAGTACATAGAAGTACTCATTTTTGAATACTTCATTTTTAACAGTGTGTAAAACAATCTGCTCTTGATTTCTTTCTTCCTACTTTGGCCAATCGTCCCAAGCCACTTCGCAAATCGGCCGGCCAAAGCCCGAAATCAAGAAAAGATCGGACATTGGCCGGTAAGTTTACAGCAACATTGGCCAAAACGTGAATTGGCCAGCCAGTTTGCCAACAGGCTGATTTCGGGCTTTGGCCGTAACATATATATATATATATATATTTAGAATTTTTTTTTTTCTTTTTTTTTTTCCAAAATTTAGGTTCAATGCAGAAACTGAAAATTGTAACTGATCGAGTTGAACTTGACACACTTTTTATTGAGTCAATTTGTCCAAAAAATAGCACTAAGGGTAAACAAATTTCAGAAAAATGATTTTTTTGATACATCCTAATATGCAGCGTCATTTACAGGCTTGACTATCAGTTAAAATTTCGATTGTCTGCCTTTTATAAACATAATGTCTATTTTTGTAATTAACCATTTTTTAATGTTTTTAAAAACTATTGAGATGGGGGCATTTTTGGATCACATGAAAGAGCTGTGGTAGGTTTTTCGAATTGTAAGTCATTTTCATGTTCTTTTTTCCAATCTTTGATTTTTCTATTTGTTACACCAATGTGGCATCCTGGGGTTTCTGTTTCTTTGTATTTTATATATCCCTGCAGTTTCTCCTAGGTCAATTGTATCTTTATTGGTTCTTATTCCTTTGAAAATATTTCTACAGAAGATCAATATACCACATTAACATTGCAGGTGTAAACAGTGAAAATCACAATTAAGAAATTTTTGTGATCTGCATTTTTAAAAAATTGCATTCTCTAGTGGATTAATTTTGAGACATGATATCGCTCTTTTATTTCATAACTTTTAACTGTAAAAAAAGTGGCTTTAACATTGAAATAATTTTTAAAGTATATCAGGCATTTTCACTGGCAAAAAATGCATGCAATGTGCTATTTCATTACATTTTTCCGTTTTGTTTTGTTTTTAAAGTACCAAATTATCAATAAATGCCACCTCATGCTTTTATTATGGTATAAGGTAAATAGACAACTAATTGGCATGTTCAGAAAATATTAAATGAAAATAAATATCGATGTAATAAATATCAAAAGTAATTTAAAAAAATCAATAGCTATATATCACAGAGCATCTCAAGCCTAAAACAAACAATTATTCTGCAATGCACACATTATGTGTTATCATCATAACGACTGGTCTGCCCAAGAGGAGAAAAACTGTTTACTTTACAAGAACAGGAACCTCTCTCTTTTCCCCTCCTCTACGCTGCTATCAAAACAGAAGTTTATTTATTTAATAATATTCCTCTCTGTAAATGAAAAACACTGATCTGTTTTATATTGAATCGGGCAGTGTTATTATCCTACTGTATAGTTACACTGATCCCTGACTCTGTAACGATTTCGGTTGAAACAATTCAAGATAAAACTTTTATGACCATTACTCCAAAAAGATTACAAAGTTGAGGAAATAAAAATAAAATCTACACCATTTGTTTTTTCTAGCACCTGTTATAATTGCCTCCACAATGGGCTTTGACTTCTAGTTTGAAAATAGAAGTTGTGAGCTTAATTAATCACTGGCGTAGCCTCATGAAAAGTTTTTTTTTTGTGTGTGTGTATGTGAACATGGGGAAGGAGGGAAGCATGCACATAGCATATTCAAGTGTAAAAATAGCTATGTTTCTTGAAAAAGAAAAGTTTTTAAAATGAATAGTTTTCTAAACAAAGTTGGGGGCACCGCCCGCCCGACATCATGCCTATGTCCTAAATTAGCAATAAATCCTTTAAAACACTCTATGGGAAGTAAGGGAGAGAGAGTTTTCTCAATTTAACACTGTTTTAAAATTGAATTTTGAAACTAAAAATACCAAATAATTTAGTAGATTTAAGCCATCATTAGCTAAAATAAAAACTGCTGAACTAATGCATTATGCACAAAATAGCAATATACAGTAAACAAATTTGCATAAAGAAAACATTTTTGAATTTTTGGAAATTGATGATCAGTCATAAACTGTTAATTATTTGACCAATGCATGTTGAAATAATTTCTTCTGTTTCAAAACAAGAAGAAAACAATTCTGAAACAGAAACAGATACTCGAGAGAAAGTCGAAAAACTTTCAGTATCTGAAGAATTTCCTTAAGAGATCAATATTTTAAATTCCAAGAAACACAAGACTGCATAACTGAAGTTATCAAGAGTTCACAGGCTGCTAAAAAAGCAATTTGCTAAGAGATCACAAATTCTAAAACAAATCAAAATTAATATATGCCAGTATATTCAGAGTCAAAGTTCTTTAACTAATGACCTGGCGTTCCCTTAATTTGTATTCTAGAAAACATGATCTGGGCCTCAAAAAGCCACCCTGAAGCAAGCATCCCTTTTGGAGACCCCTGTTACTTCTTAAAATTATCATATCACTTAGGTAATTTCAAACAAAAGGTCTGTTTTTTCTTTTTGTTGTAACTGTTACTCACAAACATTTTATGCACTTATCAAGAATGTGCATATGCGTAATCAATGGTGTACACTGACTCCCTGTAAGAGAAGGTATGGAAGTAATCTTTAGGTCAAATAAAAGTCATAATCTATGTTTAAAATTAAAAATGTACAGACTTTATGTAAAAAAAATGCATGTACAAAGGGGGGAGGGTGTTGAATCTTCTGCACACACACACACACACCAAAATACTGGGTATAAATACAAAACTACTAAATCAGTTCTGAGATTTGGATCATTTTAAATGTTTCCACTCACTCCCACTGAATATTTTAGTTCCCCGAAATGAATACTGTAGTGACCATGGTCTCCAGAAGCAAAGAACCATTTTGCCTGAGGATTAGCTGATAAGAAGATGAGCAGAAAAAAAGAAAAATGGCCCTTTGTATGTGCACAAGCACATGATTATTGACGGCACTAGCACATATGGTTTCATTTTACTATTTCCTGTTTTTGGTAGCACCCAGTCCATGAAATTACTCAGAGAGTAATAAAGAAGGAGTAAAAATCCAAGGCCACCCCTTGAACCTATAGTGGGTTGTTCTGTTTTGTGCATTTATCAATATTTTCTGAAAATGTGACAGTGATCAACCATGAAGAGCAAACTCTTTTATCTTTTCTTTTCTCTTGAATTGTGTTGCGTTTAAGGTTCTATGTTAACTAGTGAAGTTAAAAGAGTATGATTCTGTAAATATATAATTTCTACGTATATCTAATTTTGTGTTAAGATTTTTTTATGTATATATAATTTTACATTTAAAATTTTTTGATGAATGCATCATTTTATGTTTAAAATTTTAAAAATGGAACTACCGAAAAGGCCTAACAAGACTTTATCAAAGATCAAAGGTATGTTTTACCTATTTATTTAATTTTTTTTTTTAAATGAAGTTACAATAATAAATAATTCAGTTATTTAACCACACTGGCTCAAAAAAAGTATTAAAAATGAAAGAATAAGATATTTGCATGATTCTTTTAAGTTTAATATATGGCACAAGAATCATATATTAAAAAATCCTTATATGAAAACATTTTTACAAATTTAATACAGGTGTAAGGTAATAAAATGCTTGAATCAGTTCATGATTGATGTAAATTTATTTTATGAGTGCTGTAATACAAACTTATCATCATCAGTTGTTTGATACAATAATCAGCAGATAGGCAGATTATTGTGTAGTTATTTCTCTTATAGTTTTTGACTTTTAGCTCCTACTCATTTTTTTTATGTGCAATTTGGAGTTTTTGTTTATTGTGTTTTATCATTTTTAGGAATAACTTTATTTTATTTTTTTGTTTAGAGTTATATGTGTGTGTGTTTGTAGTTAGAATCTAGAATGTAGGAAAAACACCTTAATTATAATTTTCTTTGGCAGATCCAAAGGTAGGGATGGGTTTAGAAAATAAAATGAAATCCAGAAGGAAGGCAATAAAATTACACTTTTTTTCTTAGTAAGAAAGACACCGATCTATTTGTTTGTATATAACCATTCTTTGTTCCATTGTTTATGGTGTGGTCGTTGATTAAGCAAATGAAAAAGCTATCACAAAGTTAGGTCACAATAAGTAGTGCCTTATTGACTTTAACCTGTTCGCTCCCATCATTACAAGGAGGCGATGGTAGCGATTCTCTCTTCTGTTCTCATCGTTGCTTCCAGACCTGGTTGTTCTAATGCTTTTGTTTCGAACAAGGTTTGCATTGTGCTACATCATACACATTCGAGTAATCGCACGGGATGGTACAGAAGGGATAATAGCTGTCATCACGTCCTTGCAACAAGGGCTTTTTTTACTGCATCAATCTAGGAATAGAAATCTGCACCCCCTTTTAAGTGTCACACATGACACACTCCTTTCCAGCTATATCTTAGAGATACGCCACTGACTTCTCTTTAGTGTTGTATGCTGCCGGTTGTAAATTGTTCTTAAGGTGAATTTTTCAGAAATAGAAAATTTATTTATTTAAAATAGAGGTCTGATTTTTTTTATTTATTTATTATTTTTTTTTGTATTGTACAAATACATTATATCATATCTATTATTATCTAAAAGTGTTTCACTCTGCCTTTGCATACATACAAATGTATGTTTTGTGTGTGTGTGTGGACGTGCTAACCTATTTTCGTTTTTACCAATAACATTAAAAGGGCCCCCAGAGTCACTCTCACCCCTGGGTCCCGTAAACCCAAGTTACGGCACTGGACATATGAGGGTTAAATCAGAAAAATCTCATACAGCAGAAATATAAGTTTTTGGACAAAATAGTAAGTGGCATAGCATCATCACATCAGCACATTTCCATGAATCTCCAAACTTAAATAAAAAAAAAAATACCATAAAATTACTAACTTTTCAGTCTACCAAATGTCTTACTTTCAGAAAAATGATAAACAATCCTGATTATTTACTGAAAAACTACTCTCAGCTTCTCAAATTGAGCAAATTCAAGAATAATTTAAAACATCTAATTTTTCAACAGACAAAAGGTCTTTAATTATTCATATTTTTGGGGTGGGAAAATTAAACAGTAGGATTTTTCCATTTAAAAAAAGAAAAAATTTCCAACTTCCAGGGCTGGCCTGCTTCAAAATTGTGACTATTCAGAAAAAGAAATAAATAAAAATCCAAATGTCAGACTATGACATAAACACCCAAACTTTCAGGCATGTCCGCTATGCAAACCAATAAACTCCAATACAAAACTTCATTCTTTAAAACTACTAACTTATCTTGGAGTCAAAATAGAACACAACTATGTACTGTAAACTTTAAAAAGGTTAAAAACTACACTAATAAAAACCCTTTGGTAGCAGCTTTCGGTGGCAGCCACTACCTTCTTCAGCCGTCGCTGCTTCTTGCTTGCACTGATCTCTTCCTCAATGCCTCGCCCCATCCCGGATCAATCTGCGCATGTGTCATGTCATTAACTGCGCCATCTGTGTTTAAGATTTGAAGTTCCTCCATTTTAAGTGCGTAATTGATATTTTATTAGTTGGCTAGTTTTTTGATTTCATAAGATTAATTTCTATGGGTTGTTCTTGGGCTATTTTAGAGAGAGCTGTGCTGGGTTTATTGAATTTAATATCGTTAGAGTGTTCCTTTTTTCTTTTAGTCATTCCTATATAGCAACCAGATTTATTTGAATTATTAAAGGTAAAATTTATTTTATAGATTCCGGCGGTTTCATTTTTATCTATGGGGTCTTTATCACTGCGTATTTGTTTGAAGATATTTTGATTAGGCTTTATGGGAATTTTGATATTTTTCTTGGTGGCTTCATTGGTTATTTTTATAGCTGCTCCCCTGCAGTAGGGTATAGCTTTAGTAAACATCGGTTTTTCTTTTTGATGGCTGCTAATGTGTTCAAGTTTATTTTTCTATTTTTAAAGAGGTTCTTGATAAGGGATTTTGGATACCCTGAATTTTTGGGTACAATTGAGTTTTGATTAACTGTATTTCATTTTTGAGGAGGATTTCATCGGAGCAGATTGTAATGGCGTGGTTGACATATGAACGGATGGTGGCGATTTTAAATTTGTAAGGTGTTTTTGAGTTGAAATTTACAATTCCATTATTGTTTGTAGCTTTTCTAAAAATGGTTGTATGGATATGGTTTTCCTTATCACGAATGATTTTAATATCTAGGCAGTTAATGGTGGCATTCTCTTCTATTTCTATGGTGAATTGTACGTTTGGGTCTATTGTGTTGGTTTCTTTGAATATATTTTCAGCTTCATTTTTATTTATTATAGCAAAGACATCATCGACATAGCGAAACCAGGTATTTATACTATTGGAAAAAATATTTAGGATGACTCTCTCCACAAGCCGCATCTTCCAATCGGCAATGACACCAGATATCGATGATCCCATAGGGACGCCTTTTTTTTTAGTGTAAAATTTATGATTAAATTGGAAGTAGGAGTTATTTAGTATAAGGTTTAGAGTGCTGTTTAAGGTTTCAGAGACATGATTATTGCCAAAGCTGCAATAAGTTTAAAAATAATTTGTTCAATTAATTGTTTGAACAATAATGCTAATGAATGAATAGGGTGCATTATTTGGCATTTTTAAATGTGCTAAGTAAAAATACTATTCTCTACAAATTATATGTTTTTAGATAGACATTAACTTTTTGTATAGCTGATTAATAAGACAATATTATTTTTAAATAACATAACTATCAGAAATAAGTACAAGATTACTAACCTTGGCATGTTATCATAGGAACTCTGTTTACAGAAAAGTATTTTTGTTTTTAAATTAGCGTCTGTAAATACATTGGTTTAATGAGAGAGCCCATATATATGCTACGAGCTAAAATGCATTAATGCCCAAGACAGGGACAGTTGGCTGGAAGAAACTTTTACTGTGCATTTGTTTCTATGAATCTTTAATTCAAGTCATGCAAATCTTGTGCAGTGAAACTATGTCAACTATTTTTTAATTTTAGCTAGAGACCAAAATTTTGAGGATTATTTTCAGCTGCCAAAAATGCTGTTATGTTGAATCCCTAATTTAAACAATTAAGTTCTTTCATATTCTTTGAGTTCTGTTTCACAGAAAATCTTCCATCCTTCCCCTTCCCAAATAAAAGCTCTAAGCCCTAGGTTAAAAAAGAATACCTAAAGGGTATTGGTAGGATGTTCTGTGAAAATGTATACATTAATCAGCATGACATTTTGAAAGAGATATATTACAAAAACTTATTTTCATTAAAAAATAAGTTGTTTCTATTTTATTTGATGCAATATAAATAACTCACTTCATTTTTTTCCAATTTCTTTTGTTCTTCAAAAGCTGTCAAAATATTAGGAATTGATGTTTCTGTAACTAATCCACCAGTAACTATCTCATTTAAGATATAATGCACCTGAAAAGGAGTACATAACAGATATATTACATTTAATAAAAACATTATCTGCTACATTACTAAGAGACTGCGAGTACAGGGTGAAAATATGGAACATTATAAATAATTGTCTTTCTAATAAAATACTCAAACTTGGATGGAAAACTATACATTTGTAGTGATAAAAATTAGCATATAAATTTTATCTTTTCTTCTAAAACAGATAGAACCAGGGCTTAATTTCTAGCAAAAAAGCCCTACTACTCTGTAGAGAAGTGGTTTCCAACCTTTTAACATTGTCCCCTCCCCAACAAAGGATAACTTATGATGTCCCCCCATGCGCATTCCTTAGCATGCATACAGTTTTTTATTCTTCAACAGTGAACATTCAGTCAGCTTTCCTACAAAATAATAATATCAGTAAATTTTGAATAAACATTTGAAGCACAAACAGATATGTTTTAGAATAAAAATAAGATTATTTTTTAAAACATGCATTCCCATTTGCTCCTGTGCAAAAGAAGCCCAGGAGAGAATAAAAAAATAACACGCATGTTTAGATTATAATTTTTGCCAGCCAAGTAACACTAGATTCAGTTATAATTACTAATAAAAACGTTACAGGGTGAAGCAATCTTTTTGCAAAACGAACTAGATATTGCTTTAATCAAGATGCCTAGAATAATCTTACCATTCTGTAATAGTAATTTTAAAGACTAAATAAAATCAAAGCAATAGAAAGCTGAAAATCATATATGGTCATCCCCAATTGATAAAACAACAAGAATTGCCATAGTTAAAATATTTAAAAGAATTACCAGATTAAAACCGTTTAAAAGAAATATATTTTAACACTCAGTCCACTGCCATCTTCAGCATTACTTGTCACATCTTGCACTATTTTTATGTATGAGAATTGATTACCAAGTTTTTTTTATACTATTTTAATTTTTAAAAAAATCAAAATTTCGCAACCAATCCAACCAAAGGTGAACACAGACTAGTTCAAAAGTAATATAAACTAAAAGAAAAAACTGTTCCAGATTAATATTTTGGTTTAAAATTGCACAGTAGACACTGCTTAATGTAATCACATCAGGCTGATCTGATTTTGATAACTATAACCAATTGATTATTATAAACGGAAAATGTAAATTTTAAATGGCAAATATTAAGTGTGGAGAGCACGATTCCAACAGAAAGCATTTACTTTACCATGATTAGCATTGGCATAAGTTACTGATGGCAAAAGGAGGCCAATAGTCCCCCCCCCCCATAAAAAAAATCAAGAAAATTCAGTTTGAAGATATGGGGATGCTAGGGACTACTAAGGATGCTACCGAACTACTAGGGATGCACCGAATACCATATTTTGCTGAATAACGAATACCGAATATTCTGTTAAAATTCAAACCGAATATTTGGTTAAAATTTATTAAACCATTATTAAACTTTGATTGCAATGATTCAATTAATTAGTTTTTTTTTAAACAATATTGAATATTTCATATGGTGTATAACTTCAGAAACTAAAATGCTGCAAAATTGAATATACAAGTGTTTCCTTTTTGTATTATTAATAACATCTTTAAATATTAGTGAAATGATTTTTTTTTTTACCTGCATATTTATAAAAAAATTAACAGTTAATTGACTTTACATATTTATGACATGTTATGAGTTTTCCCCCCCTTAATGTTATGAGGTTTTCCCCCTGGTTACTGTTTCATATTTAAATGAGTTAATGTAATGTGTCGTAAAATTTAAGAAAAATTGAAAAGCAACAAAAATTCTGAGTGTTTTCTCTTACTTTAAAACAAATTTGATTGTGATATTAGTAACAACTTAAATTAATTTAGTACTATGGTACTATACCATATCTTTCATTTATGATTTTAAAATATGTATTTGTTCACCAATTGCTGAATACTTAAATTTGTTTACTATTCGGTTGCCGAATATTAAAGTATTTGGTTTGTCTGCTGAATAGCAGTATACCGAATACCAACTGAATATTCGGTGCATCCCTAGTTTCTACAGTAGGAAACATTTTGCCTCCCATCCCAATATTATATGCCAATTTATGCAAATGATAATGAAATTATGATATAATGACCTATCTGATATGAAATTTTCATGAACTTTGCCTTGAATCTCTTATTGGAAATGAACCAACTGGCCAAAAATATGATAACATTAAGCAATGTAGCGATCACATTAAGCGATTACTTTGGCTTTAATTCGAATACATCTGTGGTTATTGATAATATTAAATGAATGATAACATTAACTGTGATTACATTAAGCAGCATCTACTGTATTATCCCAATGTTAAAAACATTTTTTAAAATATGCATTAAATTTAGTACCATAATATCTGGAAGAAATTCTGGCATTGACGTGTTTAAAACTAAAATTTCAACAGGTGCGGCATTTCTACTGATGTGGTGCTTACATGTGCTAAAAAGAATATTTCAAGGCTATCCTGAAGAAATATTGGAGTATATCACTTTGGTGCTCTACAGAGAAGACCAGTCAGTTGTTTTTTGCAAACTTTCTTGTGTTTATCTGGTGTCTATATTTTTTTCCTTGACTGCCTTATCACCCTAAATGAGATCTTGGAAGAGTGACTTTTTTTTTTTTTTTTTTCATTTTCACATCAGGTTCTTATTCTCTGTCCCTAAATTTATCTTTCTGAACCCATCCCCTCCTGACCCTTTTTATTGTAAATTTACCACGTTTTTTTCTGAATTCTGACATGACTCCACCTTTGTTGCAATCAAAGATGCAATAACAATGTGATAGGTGTCGAGTTATTTGAGCCCATGAGGCTCAAGCCCCCTCAATAAATATTTAGCAGTGAGCCTCCACAATAATTTACCTCTGAATAAGAAAAATGTATGTTCCTGATTTCATAAAAGTTCTTTTTTTATTTAACTTTTAGAATTTTTATTTTCTTTTAAATCCACTTATTACTTGGGATTTTAGCACCTGGAAACACAGGATGTTGTTACAACGCTGAACAGAAAGTGACATGTAATCAAAAATGGTTTTTCTCCCTCTGCATTTTAATAACAGTTCCTTTTATGAGATGATTCCAGATTAGAAAGGTGGCATGCCAGTACGATATTAACAAGGAGAGATATCTATGTATATATAAATATGCTAAGGAAAACCTTTGTGTCCCTTTTGCAGCACATTGCACGAACAGATGAGCGTGAAATTCAGCACAGTTAAAGTTTGTATACAGGTGGCTGTGCAAATGTTAAAATTTTGTGTGTGGTATGTTAGTGCACCATAAAAAATTTAGAGAAGTAATTTGGCATGCAGTATTTTGTGCCAAGTCGGGCGATTTTTCCATTGTTGTGTCAATTTTGAAATAACAACACTAAGTTGCAGCAGTACCATAGGGTTATAGTATTACAACAAAATTTGCAAAAAGTGGAATTATTTCCCAGTTTGGTGAAACAGCAATGACTAAAATGTGCTTGGCGACAATTTTTAGATGGTCTATAAGTGCGCGAAGTGTTGTAATTCCCCATGTTTTAAAGCTGAAGAAATACCTCAGCAATTAATAGGGAAAGAAAATAATATTATTAATAAAATGTATGGAAATATTTCTGAAAACATACTGTCAGATACATATTGAAGTCAGCTATAATAGAACCTAAAAATGATGATCAAAGAATTAAGAAAGATAAAAAACTGCTTGTGTAATGAAGTAGACAAAATTTTTCTCGTGGAGGGTGAGAGGAGGGGAAGACTTAAATTTGTAGACAGAAAACTTGTTCATATTTTACTACAGGAAAAACATAATAAACTTTGGCGATTAAAAAAACAGGCTTATTCATCTAATAGAAGTCGTTCCTTGACGATTTCATCGGATCCTGGCAGTTTATAAAGGTAGTAATTATGTCACAGTGCTAGACATCTAGTCACATACCATTTACATATGTCCTGAAAGCATGGAAATTCAAGCAGTTCTGATCTTGTGCACTTTTGCCGTTTAAAAGGAAACACTTTATATTTCTAAACACAATACATTTTACTACTGGTTGTTACTAATAAAAAGCAATTTTGAATTAAATGTTCAGAAATAACCAGTTTTAAATTAACTTATAATCATTTAGATAAAGTTATAAAATATATTTAGAAAAGTTTGAACATACAGAATATATATTAAAGTTAAAAATAGAATCTTGATTTTGAATTTAACTGATACGCAACTTGCATAAACAGCTTAAGTCACTATTTTACATTTTAAAGGGTTTACATTTTTTCCCAATACATTTTATTAATTGTTCTGACTGTATTAGTATTTTTAATAAAAGGGTACAAAAAATTATTTAATCTAATTTTATAAACAATCTAAATATTTTCATATATTGGTGAAAAAGTAACTTTTTTTTATGTAACATAAGTAAATTATATCTACTGTAGTAAAATTGTATTTTAAACTGTATACCTTAGTTAACTAAATTTATATATCTACATAGATTTTAATTAACTAAGAAATAAAATTTAAAATTCAACTTTACTTCCAATAAATGTAATTTACTAATATTTTATTTAATTTTTTAAGTTACTTTTTCAACATCTTTCACCAATATATGAAAATATTTAGATTGTTTATAACATTGAATTAAATAGCATTTCCCCCCTTTTATTGAATATACCTAATACAGTTAAAACAATTCATAAAATGTATTGGGGGGGGGGAAGTAAACACTTTAAAATTAAAAATAGAGATATAAGCTGTTTATGAGAGTTACTTATCAGTAAAATTAAAAATCAAGATTATATTTTTACTGTAATATATTTTCTCTATGTTCAAATTTCTCCACATAAATATTTTATAACTTTATCTAAGCGACCAGAAGTTAATTTAAAAGTTGTTATTTCTGCACATTTAATTAAAAATTCCTTTTCATTAGCTAACAAACTAGTAGTAAAATGTATTATATTTAGAAATATAAAATATTTCCTTTAAAACGGCAGAAGTTCACAAGATCAGAACAGTTTGAATTTCTATTCTTTCACGACATATGTAAATGGTATGTGCCTATTCTCAAATGTCTGGAATTGCGGCATAATTACTCCATTTATAAACAGTCAGGATTCAACAAATTCTGCGAAGTCTTTAAGGAACGACTTCTATTGGACGAACAAAAGCTGGTTTTCTCTGTCCTGATGGAAGCAAATCGATGATGTATAACATAAAATTAGCCTTATATGAGATGAATTTTATGGACGGATTCTGAGAATCTGTCTCCCTTTGCTGTTATAGCAATGAGTGTTCAACCAATATTGGGGAATTTTTCCTCTGGGCAGAGCCCTTTTTCATTCTTCCAACTTAGTAAAGCGAGTTGTTATTTCTCCCGGTCACCCCTTGCAGTTAATATACCCTCTCTAAGTTCAGCGCTCGACGGACAAACAGATGGACATATCCAAGGATTTCTAATGTCAATGATTACGTCTAAACTATATCGACATCGACGGTAGTTTTATGTATCATGGCTGGCAGCGGGTACACTATGTCTTTCAAGGACTTTTAAATTTAGTGTCTTCAAAATTCTTAACAGGTATCATGGCCAATTATCTGCACAAGGGATCTAGGTCGAGGAGGGAGGGGCGATTGCCCTCTGTGGGGGACTTTCTAAGGGGTCCTAACCTGTATTTATGTGAAATTTTAGAGAAAACCACGTAAAACTATGAGCGGCAAGGTTGACAGATGCGACCTGGGTTTGAACCAGGCACCTTACGCCTACCAGTTGAGGGTACAAATGCACTTGGCCAATTCTTGAACAACAAATTCAGGGATGTGGATCTAAACACAATGCACAATGAATAAACTTTCAAGAAACTTTCTTTGCACATGAAATGAAATACAACAATTGAAGCCTGTTGACATTTAAAAGGTAAATTCCCTCCTCTCATAGTGTGTTCATTTACGCAACCCAACTTCCCGTCAGAATGACGAGTGTTTGCAAATTTTTCTGGCTGTTCATGCAGCATCATCATTACTCTGCCTGCGTAATGATGTCATTAAATTTTATTTCTCCACTTATATTCGGCCTGTTCTTTTTAGTTGTATATAAATGTTCGTGTGCCGAATATTATGTATCTATATAGGTTGGATGATTTGGAGTTATAAAACTAGCCACATGTATAAGTATCTTAATAAATGTATATATTTCTGGCAGGATATGTGAGTATGGCCTTAGTTATTTCATTGCTTCCACTTGCAAGGGACAATAAGGGTTATGGGCTGAGCCAGTGGGCCCAACTTTGCATTCTGTCTTTATTATTGAAGTTATTTTAAATGATTTAAGATGGGGCCGTACAAAGGAATGACAAAGACCAGTGAGTAATGATTGTATGAAAGTGATTATATGTTATTTGAAAGAAAATAAACACACGAGAGATGGGAAAGAAGCTTGGGACATTTTAAAGAAATAATTCAACCCAAAACGCGAGCATGAATAATATGTCTTTTAGATGAGTTTTTTTCAGTATTATAAGAGAGGGAGGAAATGGGTTTCTTCTTGTCGAAGATTAAATAAAGTATTAAAATCTTAGAAGCCACTGGACAGACAATGTGGCATAAATGGATCAACTATATAAACTATCAATACTTGGTTAACACGAGTAGGCAAAATGCTGTAAGAGGATTACTAGAAATTAAATACCCAAATGAAAGTTGTGGGGCTTATAAGGAGGTTACGGGAAGCAGAGTATCTTTTAGGCCAATAAATAAAATACGATCCAGTAGAACATTGGCACTCCTTCATATGGATATATGTAGGCCAACAGTGCTGACCCAAGGTGGGTGCAAATGTAGGCAATCACCTATGGCCCCATGCTTAACGAGGCCCTATGCCTGGAGCTTTTTTTTTGTTGTTGTTCTTCTCGTTATCATATTAAAACTGGGAGCTCGAGAGTCCAGTTTTCATGCAATTTCATTGAATGAAACCATGATTTTAAAACAGTTTTCACTGTTCTCAACAAGGAAATGCACCAACACCCTTCGCCTAAGCCATCCTTTGCACCATAAGCCATCAAAAGAAGATATGGCCGTATTTCATAAAAATGTGTACAAATTAAACGTTTAAAATTTTTTGTGATGGTTTTCTTTTTTCTTAGAATGATGTTTTCTGGGTTTCATGCCCCACCAGTCTACAAAATTGATGAACGGGTATCATTAAAGGGTCTAAGTTACAGCACATCATTTAACCCCTTAAATACTGAGCAATGTGACTATAAAGTCTTGTTCACAGGGCTCACAACAGATTTTCAAGGTCAATTCCGGGTAAAAAGGGAGCTATTTTAATCATAAAAGGGACCAAAAAGGAGCTGTTTGTCTTTAAAAGGGACCAAAAGGAACTTGTTCTATTAAAAAAAAAAAAAAAAAAAAAAAAATAAAAAAAAAAAAAAAAAAAAGGCCTGTACACAAAAAGGAAATTACTTTTAGGGTGATGCACATAAAAATATATATCTTACAGAATTTATATTTTATACAACAGAAGCACTTCAGTCTTGTAACTAGAAACCAGACTAATTCATAGCAGTTATAATTTGTACACAGATAAAATATATGCTTGTGTAATATAATTTTAATGTTCCATGAATTGTTTATCGTAATTTTAATGTTCCTTTAATATTAACCAGGGGGAGGGGGAATTCAGAAATTTTTTCCATGATCCTATTTTTGTGAATTTACATGACAACTTTTGTAAAAGTAACTTTTTTTCTTAAAATAATTTACAAGACAAATTAAAATATACAGTAGGATGCCAATTAGGGTTGTTTTAATTGATTGTAATTTTGTGAAGGGGTCATAACAATTCATAAAAACTCAATTTTAATCCTTTATGCTCCGACGACAGTTCAAAGTACCATCAGTAAAGCTACTTAATAGGACATAAATCTGCAATAAATCACCAACGAGGTTTTAATTTCATATAGTTTAATATTTAATTTATTATGGAGATATTTGTAATACACTAAAGTTTGAGATAATATTTCTGATGCTACATAAAAAACTTCAAAACTTATTTTTCGTAAGGTAAATTAATTTGGGACATAAAGGGTTAAACAGTACAGTATAATAATTTTATTTTTCAAGTAGAAGTTTCAATAGAAACTAATTTAAAGTAATTATTCTGTTTGTTTTTCTTTTTAAATAACTAGGGGCCAAGACCCCCTATACTCGCTACGCTCGCTTTTCGTATGAGGCATTTGGCCTCTAATAAAGGCTTAATTTCAGCAAACAAAACCCAAGGGTTGGATCAGATAGAATGTTACCGAGCAGGGGCGTAGCCAAGGGGGGGGGGTTAGGGGGGTCATAACCCCCCCATGAGAAATTTTTTGCCATACAAAATGTATATACTTCACTACATTATCACACGCACCTATACATATATATGAGTTGTAGTAGTCGTAACCCCACCCATGAAAATTTTCTGGCTACGCCCCTGTTACCGAGCTACACATTCCTTGGTTCATGAATATTCCTTGGAACATTAACATTTAAACTTCACTGTTTTTAATTATGTGAAACCCATGAAACACCTTGCGTATTAGCCAATTATGGCGATTTTCAATAATTTGACGACTTGCATATATGTATAGTTAATAATTAGCTCTAAGAAAACAGTACTTCATATGTTTTCTTTGATAAAAACTTCGGAACAGCCAGGATAGCTTGCCACCAATGGTGACTTTTCATTATTTGGCGATTTACACATGCTCACAACCTATAATTACTGCTCATGTAAAGTTCCTGGAAAACTATTTCCTTAAAGGGACTTTGTTAGCATGCCACAAAAAACAAAATTAAAAAATCAAAATTATTTAAAATATTTTAAACATTATTTCTTACCTTTTGCAAATTCTATGAGTTAAAATGTTTTTGATTTATATTTGCTAAAACATATCTTTTTTATAATAATAATTTTTATTGATATATTTTAAGAATAAAAGAATAGTGCTTTTTAAAAAACTTATATTCACGTTTCATGAATGAGCAAACATCAAATAAGAAGAGTGTGAGTAAGAGGACGAACAAATATATTTCAGTAACTTGATTTTAAATGGTGTTGTACTCCAACAGTTGGATGCAATACAAAATTTGTATATGACTCTGAAAAAGGAAAAAAAAAAAAGAACTAACTATGCACTGTAAGTCAAAACACACAATACAGCCCCACAAGTTTTGGGGATAAGCCCTAGTCCTTTTCAGATTGTTCAAACCAGTTTTCTGTAATATGCTATCTACCTATACTTTCTCATGGAACTCAAGTACCCTTTTTGAAAACAGGCTGTCCTTTTTTAATTTTTCTCAGGCGGCCTTTTTTTCCCTCTAGAGTCAACACTATTTAACAGCAGTGGTTAAAAATTGCTGGTTTTAAATATGAATTATCCACTAAAATTACACGCAAAATTTTGCAGACTGATTATGAAACTCTGAAGGCTTGTCGCAGACAGCTACAAAACTTTCTGCCACTGGGAGCCATACAATGTTTTACATATGTTTATTACTCTGTTACAGTTTGTCATAAAAACTTTAAAACGCCTTTTAAAAAAAATTCAGGTCATAAACCCTCAGTAGCACATTTGAAAGTCTTTCGCTATAAAGCATATGTAGGGGTGACCAGGCAACTAGCAGGAAAGCTAGATTTAAGAGCAAAAGCTGGAATCATGCTCAGTTATGCGACTCACACAAAAGGGTATAGAAGTTGGGTGCCTGGTGAAAGGTGATTAACTGAAACTTATAATGTAAGGTTTGAGGAAACTACAAAATTGGTGGAAGACATTGTGGACAGAATAAGAAAAATGGTAGTAACTATACAAACAGACAACAGAGATGATAGCAGCAATGATAAAATGCCAGAAATTAGTATTAGTGGAACTTAATTTAGGAATGAGAGGAGTCTGAGGTTGAAAGAGTTTCTGGGCAGAGGGAGGACTTAACAGATTCAAAATGGACTAAGAAAGCGGTATTAAGAAAAGATGGGAATAGAATAGCTATTTATTATTATTTTAAAGATAGTACAGAAAGACTAAGATCTCACAAAGACGTGGAAAAGTTTTTTGAAAGATCCGGGTTAGAATATAAAACATAACTTTTTAACTTTAAAGAAAAAATAGAAGATAAGCATGAAGCTAACTTAATGAAAATAAAAATACCAAATAACTATAATGAAGTGATTAAAATGCCGGAAGCAAAAATCTGGGAAAGCACGATGAAGGAAGAAGTAAAAACTATGTGAGATCATAATGTTTAGGAGTTAGTACCTAAACTGAAGGATATAAAGATAATTTGTTCAAGATCGGTACATACAGTAAAGAAAAACACGAGGGATGAACCCGTTAGATATAAAGCCTGACTCATTGCACAAATATATTGTCAAGAGAAAGGAGGGAGCAATGAAGGGGATTTCAGCCCAGTGGCTAATTTCACTATAATCAGACTATTTTTTACAATTTTTGTTTGTCTACTTGGTTGGACTCACTGTCAAGTAGATATTAAATGTGTATATTTGTATGCAGACCTTAATAAAACAGTTTACATGCACCAACCGAAAGGATTTACAGATCCAAGGAATCATGACAAAATATGTCACCTAAAAAGACCATATATGGATTATGCCAAAGTGGGCCCAAATGGTTCTATACATTTCATAATACTTTAATAGAGTTAAATTTTAAACTTTCTAAGTCAAGGGATGCAACAGTGCATATTATAGACAAGAGGTAGTGCTAATTTTATATGCCAATGACATTGTATTATTTGGGAAATCCCAATCTGAAATTGAGACAAGCATTCAAGACTTGAATTGTAAGTTTGATTTAAAAGTTTAGGATGTACTAAAAGGCTACTAGGAATAGAGTTCGTAGAAGAAAAAGATCAATTGTACATTCATTGTATTCATCAAATTTCTTATACTCAAAAGCTTTGCGATACATAAAAAAATTTCAAATTTCTTCACTACCTTTAACCAAAGGAAGTAAACAAGATTTGCCAAAAACTCCGGTAGAAGCTAATGAGATGCACAAGATACCTAACCGAAACCTACTCGAACTATACCATACATCGCAAATAGAACACGTCCAGATTTATCATACACAGTAAATATGCTATCACAGATGCAAAGCAATCCTGAAGCAAAGCATTGGGACCATATATTAAGGCTACTAGGATACAGACGGAGCACTCAAAACTATATGTTAAATTTATCTCGTATAAAAAGTGTTAACATAAAGTGTTTTTCAGATGCAGACTTTGCAGCTAACCGCGATGACCGCATTTCAGTGGGAGGAATGATCACATACATCAACCAAGTAGTACCAGTTTCATGGAGAATATTCAAACATTGCTGTGTCTCCCTCTACATTATCGAATCCATGATGGAGGCTGCTAAGCAGGTAGTTTGGATAAAGAATATCTCATAGAATCTACCCTACATCAATATGAATGAATTAGTCTACTGCAACAACAAGGCAGCCATCAGTTACTCACAGTCCCTTCTTGAAAACTCTCATACCAAGCATATTGATTTCCTTCTGCATTTTCTATGGAACCTTGTCAATAAGGAAATTTTTAAGGTTAGGTTTGTCGGTATAAGGTAAAAAAGGCTAAGCTTGAAACATTGGACGAAGCATTGTTTGTTTGGTTTTCTGCTGAAAGAGAACGTGGCTTACCAGTATCAGGGCCAATCACTCAACAAAAAGCCCTAAGTTTAAATAAACAGCTGCCAGACTGTGATCCAAACTTTACTGCGAGTCAAGGTTGGTTGGATAGATGGAGAAAAAGGCATGGTGTACGCCAACTTACTGTAACAGGAGAAAGCTTGTCTGGTGACTTTAGTGCAGCTGAAAATTTTAAAAAAGAGTTCGAAGAATTCATTCGAAAAGAAGATCTAACAGCTGATCAGATGTACAATGCTGATGAGTCAGGACTATTTTAAAGAAAGTTGCCAGGAAAAAATTTAGCTACAAACTTAGAACATTCAGCAAAAGGCTATAAGAAAAGTAGGGATCGCGTGACAATAATGGTGTGCAGCAATGCAACGGGTAAAGACAAATTTCCACTCCTTTTAGTAGGTAAATCGAAGAACCCCCAAGCGCTAAAAAATGTAAAACGTGAGTCACTGCCTGTAGTTTACCATTCACAAAAAAGTTCATGGATGAATAGTGCGGTGTTTAAAGACTGGTTTTTCGAGCGTTTTGTGCCAAGAGTAACAAACAATTTAAAGTCGTGCAGCCTACCTATCAAAGCTGTTCTTCTGATCGATAATGCACCAACTCATCCAGCTGCAAATGAACTGATAAAAGGAGGCATAACAGTAAAGTTTTTGCTGCCAAATGTGACTTCCCTAGTGCAACCCATGGACCAGGGGGTTCTTCAGAATATCAAGAGTGTTTACAGGCGGGAGATGAGCCAACTTTTACAGGATGAAGGAGAACATGGTGTGATAGAGGTTTTAAAATCTTTTAATATCAAGACCGTTATTTATATGGTTGTCGATCCGTATAAATAATGGTCTTGGGATCAAGTCACAAGAAGTACTTTGATAAAATCATGGAAGAAGTTGTCGCCTAATGTGCTTGATTTGCCCGAAAACAGGATTGAAATGGAAGGAAAACTTGACAATGGAAAAAAGCCTAATGAAGTTGGACCTCAAGAGTTCGTGAATATGTTTAAGAAAATGGACGGTTGCTCAGATGTTGATATTGATGACGTGGAGAACTGGTTGGAAGTGGATAATGACGGTGGTTATAGCACACTTACAGATGAAGAAATCATTGCATCGTGCTCCTCCAAAGATGCAGAAAATATCAAAGATTCTGATGAGGATGTGATGAATGTGACCCGTTGGTAATTATGACTCTTCGGAAGCAGCAGCCCACCTAGATGAAGTTATGAATTACATGGAGCGACACGCGAATACTACACCAACAGAACTTCTCATGCTGAAGCGGTTGCGTGATCGTGCCACCCGAAAGCATTATTCAAAATTAAAGCAGCAGAACTCACGACCTTTTTCTCCAGTAAGCAAGCTTAACTTTTCAATGTGTTTTGCTTTGTTATGTAGCCATAAATAAATAAATATACTGTATAATAAATATTCTCAATGCTGTTTTTTTTTTTCATTAAAAGGCAATTCTATGTACGATTAGTTATGTTTATCTTCACTTTACCGATTTTTCGACACTATCTTGTGTAACCTGGATTTTCGTTAACCCGGATCGACCTCGGTCCCAAATGATCAGAATTAATGGGGTTCTACTGTGTGCATAAAAATTTATGTCTAAGTTACCTTTTTTTGATGACTCTACATGAAGGAGTCACTTGTTGGCATTTAAAGATAAATTCCCTCCTCCCATGGTGTGTTCGTATATGCAAACCCAGCTTCCCGTCAGAATGACGAGTGTTTGCAAATTTTTCTGGATGTTCATGCAGCGTCATCATTGCTCCATCCCAGTGGCGCACACAAGGGGGGGGGGGGGTCCAGGGGGTCTGGACCCCCCCATCGGCTTTGATTTTTTTTTTCGATTGATTATTACCCTATATCTATAGTAAATAAAATGATTCCAAAAAAGAATTTTTTTTCTCGTTTTCCTCAACTTTTCAAAAACAAACTGAAAGCGAACATAAAACACCATCTTGTTCTCAAAACTGTACAACTATTATTTTGCTTCCTGTTGTACTCTGTAGTGTATTCTTAGGGAACTGGATGGGACGAGTTTTGATGAATTCCATCTAATGAAAACGAGTTCTTTCATCACTGATTTTTGTCAATCTGGAACATCCCTAAAAGTTGGACTCCTCCAAACCGTAAAAGTTGCCCCCCCCAAACTGTAAAAGTTGCCCCCCCAAACCGTAAAAGTTGGACCCCCTCCCCTCAAACTGTAAAAATTGGATCCCCCCCAAACTGTAAAAGTTGGACCCTTTTACAGCCAAAAATCCTGTGTGCGCGCTTGCTCCATCCACATAATGATGCCATTCCCTTTTTTTCTCTCCACTTATGTGCTGGCTTGTTATTTTCAGCTGTGGATAAATGATGTGAATTCACTCAAATCGAGTATTATGTACCTCTCTACGTTAGATGATTTGGAGTTGTAAAACCAGCCACATGTATAAGTATCTTAATAAATGTATATATTCCTGGCATGATATGTGAGTATGGTCTTAGCTATTTCATTGCTTCCATTTGCAAGGGACAATAAAGCCCCATACAATACACATCAATTAATTATATATTTTTTCCATTTTTTGCTTTAACTGGATTTTCCCTTAACCAGCTCACCCCTGCTCCCATTTAAGCTGGTTAAGAGGAAGTCTACTGTACTTCAATTCTGCAGAAATGTGTAAATCGAATTATTAGTGTTAAAATAAAATAGATATTTTGAGATTTATAGACAAGTCTCAGTAGAAACATTTTTCAAAAAGTACAAGATGTTGTTAAGCAATTTCTTTCATTAGAAAAAAAATATCTATTCATATAATAAAAATTCATAACATAAAAGTACCAAAGAAAATAATAATTAAAAAAAAAAAAAATTACTTACTTTGTCCACATGAAAAACAAGATCCAGCTCGCATACATTTTTAAAGCATTTGTCTAAAGTTTCAACAAAAATCTATAAGAAAAAATGTTTTAAATACTTTAAAAACAACTTTGATTTTTATAAACAATATTTATTTACCAGTATGCATATACATGATTCTCATAATTTTCAATTATTATCATTTTTAAGTTATGTAAGGTCAGATTGGGTAAAATAGGTGAATTGACACTATAAAAATAAAAGCTTAGACGGGCTACATTTTTGGTTTTTATTTCTTGATCTTAAGTTACATACGGTCTGAAACATTTACGAGCTTCTATGTAAAATAATGGAAATATAACATTTTTCAAACCAGTATGTGTTCTAATTGATCCCTAGAATACTAGATGGCAGTATCAGTTAAAATAGGATGACTTAAATGATCGTTTTGTCTGGATTGTAGTATTGGCCTCTGCAGTCGGAGTGTCTGTGCACAAATTGAATATAAACTCTTTATTTACTTTTTCTTGTTTTTTTTTCTCTCTTTCATGAATATTAACTTATTTTACTTTAGTTTTTCATCATTTCTGAGTATCATTACAGCCTATGATCATATATTTCTTTTAAAAACTCTGTAAACTGAATCATATGTTTTCTATGAATGAACTCCTACAAAACGCTAACAGGATATTTATACCAGTTTTACTTTAGTATAGAATGACAAAGCTAGTAAAAGTGTAAAAACTAACTTGGGGTAAATGCACCAGTAACTGACACTTTTAAGAGCAATAATAAGCATTAACTAGTAATTGCTAATTACTAAAACTATCTAGAAACAAAATTTTGTTTTCAAAACTTAAATGAACTTTGGAAATTCATATAGGGTGTAATTTATTAATGAATATTAGAAATTTCTATCTTTTATATGTTGTCATGGTGGCGATACCAGTAATTGACACCTAAGAAATAAGTAAAAAAAAAAAAAAACCATGCCGATTTATTTTTTAATTCAATGATGTAAAAATGACAGAAGCTAATGAAATGAAATTTAGTGACATGATAATTGGTCCCTCAACTTAAACTAAAGATATTGAATTCAAAAAAAAAATTGATCAGATTTTGAGGTTTTGTGAAAATTGATTCAAACTGCATCAAGTTTTGTTGGTACATCACACAGATGTCATGTGTGTGATAATTGATCACTCTGCTTAAACTATAACGTTGATTTTTTAAAAGAAATTTGATTAGATTTTGTGAAAATTGATTCAAAGAGTAAATTCTTGTTCGTGCATCACATAGTAACGACTAAGGTGAATGAAATGAAACTCAATGACGTGTGTGTGTGATAGGTGATCACTCTACTTAAATTATAACGTCCTATTTTTTGAAAATTTTGCTTGGATTTTGAGATTTTCCAAAAACTGTTTTAAACTGCATAAATATTTGCTAGCTCATCATGTCATAGCCACTAAAGTGAATGAAATGAAATTTGGTGTTATTACAGGTGGTCACTCAACTTAAACTATAGATGTCAAAATTTCTAAAGATTTTGACTATATTTTGAGATCTTGCAAAAATTGTTTCAAATGCTACATTTGTTCACACATCTAAACTAAAGCAAATTAAATGAAATTTGGTGGCATGACAGGTTGCACTGAAACTATTGCCAGCAATTTTTTTTAACAGTTTCATTAGATTTTGAGATTTTTCAAGAATCTTTAAAATGCATAATTTTTTTTCACACATCCTTTAACAATTATTAAAGTGAATGAAATGAAATTTGGTCACATAATAAATAAATGTGCAACTTAAACTACAGCTATTGAATTTTTTAAAAGTTTGGATTACATTTTGAGATTTGTGGAAATTTATTTAAAATGTATAAATATTTGTTTGTCTATCATATATAAACCACTGAAGGGAATGAAATAAAACTTAAAATATAAATGTCAAAGTACTTCAAATTTTTAATAGATTTCGAGATTTTGTGAAAATTGAGAAAATGTTTCTTCCATTACTGAAATATGTTATGTGGCAAAGTTATTGTAAACTGACTAGATGCCAAAATTGTTGTAATATTTCACAGATATTGAGATTTTGGGAAATTGCTTGAATGTTTGCTCTCACATCCCTAAAAATGGCTTCAGAGAATAGAATGAAATTTAGTAATAAGATGATCAATAATGACTAAAATGATAAATGTCAGATTTTAAAAAAAAATTATTTTGAATTTGAATAAATTTTAAAACTATGCAAAAATTGCATTTTTTTAATGTGTCGATTTTTAAAAAAATGTTTATTTGCCTTTTTAAATTTTTGCAAAGTTTTCTGGCGGCATAATATTAAAACATATTCATTTATTATTATAATTAATTTGGTAGTGAATCAAACAAAATTCAGCTACAAGTGAGGAATGACACTAAAAGCTCTTTCACTAAAATAAAACATTAATTTTGAAAATAAAATGTTTTCTCTATTGACAATTTCACTGAGCACTTAAGTTTACTCTCTGACCTCTCTCAGTTTACTCTGATCTTTTAACAAAACTCAAAAGTTATAACCTTGCTTTCTATACTTTGTTCTACGATGCTGACAAAAATTCAGACTTTTTGGGCATGCATTGCATACTAATCATCAACACAGTGTACTTCAGCTAGTTATCTGATACAATTCAATTTAAATTAATTTCTAAAAATAAATATCCTTCAAATTGAAACAGGTTGATAATAAACTTATCTAAATTTCAGTATTAAGCCAGTTACTGAAAATAGCTATTGAGTATCATTTCTTTTTCAGTTAATTAAAATCTCAATTTTCAATACCTAGAGCCCCTGGAGATAAATAAATGGTGCATAAAACTGAAGATAAATGTCTAAATTGGTACTAGATAGCACCATTTGATAAAAGGTTTGAAATAAAAGCTTTTTAATACTATCTCGTAAAGTTTTAGTTACTAGTGCACCTATATAACCTAGTCTTTTTTCCCTACCTTATTCTGAATATTTTTTCAGGTTACACTGCCCACTTAACTCTAACAGATAAAGAATTCAAGCATGTTACTACCTTTTTGGGATGACCTGTGTATTAAAAAATTAGCTTAAGATAACCTCCTAAATAGCAATTAACTGCATTTTCTAGAAGTTTTAAGCAATTATTATGATCTTGACTGGAACACCAATAACTAACATAAGTGTCAATTAGTGGTAAAATCCATCTGATTTTTTATCCAGTAATTGACATCCCATCTCAAATAAATAAACAAATTTACTTATTAAAAATAAACTGTACAGACTTATTTTATGTACTATTATCTCATACAATTCAGTTTATTTTAGTTTCTAAAAAGAGCCAACTGGATTGTATGGTGGGTAAAGCACCGTACTAGGGATTTGGGTTCAACTCCCGTAAGTAGCAAAGATTTTTTTAAGTTTTTTTTTTTTTTTTTTTTTATATTCTTTCCAGCAAAAATTTTTTTTTCTAGGTGCAGCTTTTCTTCCTGAAATTATAATTTTCTTGATTTCCAAAGCAATTATTTAAATGCACTGTTATAAAAGTAAACATTGAACTTTAAAATATTTAATTTGGCATTTATGTTAAAGATTTAAAACATCCCAGAAATATAAGTTTCAATAAAAAAAAAAAAGTATATTTCAAGTAAGGGGAAAAACTAGCAATCTTTTAATAACTTCAATTAATCTGATTGCAAAGAAACTTTTAAATAATTATTCTTAACCATTCTATTAAAGCAGCAAATCAACTTTGAAAGTAACATCTAAATAATTTAAATAATAAAAACAAGAAATAAAAGTATTTTTTGAAATATGTGCCCTTTAAAAATTATGTAAAAGCAAAACATGAAATCATATTCTTACTTGAATCAAATCTAAAATTGCAAGCTCACTTTCTGAAGAATCAACACAAAACACAATGTATAAAGTTGCATAATGGCGAAAAATAATTTTCAAGTTCTTATCTCCTAAAATACTAAATATAAGGAATAAAAAATAAAAAAACAATCTAATATGAAATGTAATTTCCAAACTTAAATGTTTAAACAAAAAGCTTAAATAATATGAATATTAATTACATAGAATTAAAAAAGGTAAAAATATGCTTTGCTTACAAAAAATGAGTGAGGGAAGGGTAGCTTAACATTAAAATACAATATTTCATGCAATTAAACACATCTATAAGATTGTAGTTAAAATGTGGATCATATCTAATGTAAAAATAGCTTTATTAAAAAAATGTTCAACGTTTCATAAGGAATTATAATAAAGTAGGAATCAGTGCCAGATTAAGACAACGTGGGGCCTGCAGCAAAATTTACCAAAGGGGCCCTTAGTTCAGTGACACACCCAGAAAGTTGGTTTTTTTTAAGGGGAAGAGTTTACCCTCACATTAAAGTAGAATCGATTAATTAACTAAGAAAATAAAATGTACTAATTATATTATAATTTATTTGAGCTAATTAATTAGTTAATGGGATTATTACTGCTAATTAGTTGTAAACAAAACTGAAACTTCCCACGCATTAGATTTGGGAGGGATTTATTCTAACCCTTTCTCCCCTCGGGTGAGCTAATGTCTAGGTTTTGTGTGATAATAATATAAAACACAACTTTCATGAATTTTTATTGATTTATTTAATAAGAGCAAATTTGTAATAACACTACACAAATAAATTTCTCTAAATAAATTGGCGTGCGGGAAAAAAATGCCCCTCAAAATAAAAAAAATTTTTTTTTTTTGGGGGGGGGGGAGGCTAAATAGATCGTGAGCCTGATGATGTTTAAAGGTATTTATACCTACAACTCATTTTTTTTTTTATGAATGTTAATGTTCCTGGGTGTATATTTCGAGTTTCTAACATCCCTACTTCCTTTCGCATATGCAAACATACAAATTGACAAGTTTACTTACAATAATTGTTTCTATAAATTTTTAGAACCTTCGAAAATAAAATGTACTTTAAACTGTGAATTTAAAACAGTTTTTTTTTCCTCCTAAAAATACATACTTTACTTATAAAATTATTCCATTATTTGGAAGTTCTTGACTAATACTAAATTACATATTTTTAACTTCTGTTAACTTCATTTATTTGATGGGTAATTCATAAGAGATCACACTGAAGATAGGCAGAGCTAATGCAATTAATACTTCTGCTCCTCAAAATACACTGGATGAACGGAACGCCTTCAAACTGTACATGCGTATGGAGGGGGACTGTGTGTTACTTCCACATACTGCTCGGAACCCTTTTAAAGGCCATTTTGTCCGTGCTGTACAAGCATGTGTGCATTACTTTTCAGCCTACCCACAAAAAAATGATACAAAATATTTTGTTTAAAAAAATCTCAATAAGAGGATTTTTTCTTTTCTAAATAGAATAATCAATATAATAAATAATAAAAAATTCAGATAAAACATTCATATCATATTACTTTCAAATGTTTTTGCAGGATATAATAATCTTAAATGTGATCAACTATTTAGTGAGTTTCTTGGTAGAGCAAGAGTATCAGAAAACCTTATTTCATTTCAGTTTACCTGGGGTTATGGCTTCCTGGATACCCCGACTGTCTTGTCTTTGTGCAAAGATCCTCCCCATTCTAATTATTTTATCTGAACAAACTTACTGAAATTTGCGACCTTGACCTGTGATTTCAACCGGCTAAAAACAATTCCTTTATATTTAACACAGTTTCCGTGATTAATATGATAATAATTTATCAGAATTGTGAATTCTCAAAATACAATGGCTTACATTTTATATATTATCACTGTTTGAAATAATAATTCGAAATGCCTGTGTTCAAACACTGAAAAATGTAAAAAATAAATAAATAAAAATAATACATGCCAAATACCAAAAGCTTTCTAAAGATGACTTACCCCCTACTCCATACACCTTTGAATTTTACCAAAGCCACCACCCCCCCTTTACTCTAAATCAAAGAACTTTGGGACAGCCCAACACCCTGTTAAATATAATCCTCAATCTTAAAAAAAAAAAAGTTTATGTTTAACATTTTAATAACGATTATCGTTTCATGGGAGAATGGGTTCTTTTATTCTGGCATTTCTATGGACCACAGCTCTCAGGAAAAATACAGGAGCTCAACTCCCTTTCCAGAGAAAATCCTCAAAAATAGCCACAAATATTTTCTGTATATTGAGTCATTTTGAAAAGTTTGATTAAAACTTCATTAAAAAATTCATTCTATTTGTTACTGGAAAAGTCCCTGAAATGATTGGGGCTGATAGAATACAGCCTACACAGCCTAATGAATAATTCACCCACTGACTGATTAATGCAGTTTTGTGGATGGAGGCCGTTAATTGGAAGATTCACACACACATCCATTTTAAGGAAGTAAAATAGGATTGTTTACATTAATTTCTTTTTCTCAGGAGGGGCGATTGCCCCTACGATTCCCTCCCTTTAATCCGTCATTGATCCAGCCCCGACTCTGTTCCTTCATTCTGGCACTTATTTTCTTTCTATATTTTGTATTTTCTGGATTCATTCATCAAATAAAGACAAACTTGTAACATTATTGACAAGGAATGCACTTTTTAAAGGCCATACTTAAATGGGCCAAAGGGTCTGGATACCCCCTCCTCCGAGTTACGATTTTTATTAACAAAAAGATAATGATGACGACTTTTTTTTTTTTTTTTTTTTAAATTCTGCCTTTCCCACCTTTTTTACCCTCTCTGAACTTTTTTATCTAGGTACTGCATTTTTCGTTCAACAGTGTGTTAAATATACTCGTGTATGTGTCTCTTATTGCTGTTTTTAGAATACTCATTGAGTTTCGCCTAGGTAATCAGTTGACTAAATAATGCAGGCATGCAACAGCTACATTCAGTTTATCTATATTCTTTCAATAAGTTACCTCCAATTGATTTACAGTTCCATAATAGACCTTCAAAAATTGTCTTCTTAAAAAAAAGAAAAGGAAGAAAGAAAGAATTACGATATTTATATTTTGCTAAAAAAAAAAGCTTGATCTTAGGCAGGGGGAGGTAACACAAACTTTCAAGCTAAAGGTGCAGGGTCCCTAAAAGTGTGGGGGCCCGTAGCATTTGTTACTTCTGCTATATGGCTAATTCAGCACTGGTAGGAGTTATAATACAGGGATTTGTTTCAGTAGCGTAGCAATTCAATAAGTTTCAATAAGTTTGGGAGGAATGCACTTTTTAAAGGCCACTTTTTTTGAACTATAAGAATATTGTAAGTTTTATATAAAACAACAGTATAAGAGAAAAAAAAGTTGCAGAAAATTAAAAAAGACAGTCGAAAATGCAAATTTTGTACATTATCAAACTTTGGAGGATGGAAATTTTTAGTTTGATGTTAAAAACGACGCTTTAGTGACAGCGAATGAAATTTGGCCTTCAACTTAATAAATGATAAATTGGAAAAGAAAGATCAACATTCCGTAAGTGCTTTGTTGTGATGATCCTTCGTGATGTTTCAACGAAGGATTTTAACTGAACCAGAAGTTTGGAGAGTTGTTGGTCAGTTAGAAGGGGGCCAAATACAAGTTGAAGTAGCAGAAGCCATTGGAGTCACACAGTCTGATATCAAGGTTCTGGAAGCATTTCATAGAGACTGAAAATGCAAGATGAAGACCAGGGCAAGGTCATAGATTTGCAACAACGCCCAGTGAAGATCGATATTTAATGCTGATGGCTCGGAGAACCGAAATATGAATATCATTCTTCTTCAACAACAACTTCATTCGGCTACTGGCACAAGAGTTTCAACTCAAACTGCCCGAAACCAACTCCATGCTGCAGGTCTGCATGCTTGCGGACCAATGGTATGTGTTAGGTTAAAAGCAAGGTATCCTAGGGCCCACAGGGAGTGGGCAACAGAGCATGTCAACTCTATGAGAAACAAATGGCGCAATATTCTTTTCTCTGACGAGTCTCCCTTTTCTTTTTATCCTGATAATAGGTGTACTTTCATCTGGAGAGAACATGGCACTAGAAACACCCTGTGTTCATGCTGGAAAATGTCAGATTTGGCAGTGGGGGAGTGATGGCCTATGCTAGTATCTCCATTGATGGGCATACCAATCTTTACATTATTCGGAATAGAGCTTTGACTGGTTATTGATATAGAGATCAGATTCTCAGACCTTTTGTAGTCCCTTACGCTGCAGCAATTGGAGATAACTTCATGCTAATGGATGACAACTGCAGGACACATTGTGTACACTTGGTAGATGACTTCCTTTTCGAGGAAGGAATCGTACAAATGGAATGGCCAGCATATTCGCAGGACATGAACCCAATAGAACATGTTTGGGTCAATCTATGGAGATGAGTTGCTAATCACCTACCACCCCCACATACTCTCCGAGAACTGGAAATAGCTATTCTGGAGGAGTAAGACAGAATAAGTAGTCTCATTGACGCCATGCTTCGAAGGTGTTCAACGCTATTGGCAGTCCAGGGAAATCATACCCCCTATTAAAAACATTTTCTTTCAAGGAAAACATTTTCTTTATTCATTTTTTCTCACATGCATAAATTGTGTTTTTTCCTTTTATACCCAAATGCTCAATAAATGCATTATTTTCTGCTAAGCATGTGTATTATTTTTTCTCATATAAGCTACCAGGGTTTGTACTAGAACAGCGAGATTGCATGGTTCCCGCAATACTGCACTAAATCCCACTAAAAAATGACACTCATGGGATTTTCCCACATGCTGAGTTATTCGATTTTGATGGGGTAAAGAATCAAAAGATATCATTAAATTGTATTGTTATCAAATTCATTTTTATATTATATTGTTAATTTTGATATTTATAATCTTAGTTGCACTGTATTTTTATAATGATATTAATTTTGCTTGTAAATTGTGAAAAATAAATAAATAAATTTTTGAAAATAAACAAAATTCTCAAATTCTCACACAGATTTTAAAAAATCCCACTTAATTTTCAAGCTAAAGGGAGAAAATCTCACCCATTTTTTTTTTCCCCTGGTGTTAACCCTGGACTACTACGTCTGTCGGTTATATATCAATCAACTAATCAATTGCCCAGCTGCAAGATCCACTCATAACCTCAATATTCTTTAATTGTTTTGAGCAGTGTATATCTATAACTAATATTTGCAAATTGGATGAACCCTTCCCCCAATGTAAATGCGTAAACAAACAATGCTCCAGTTTTTTGTCTTCTTTCTCTATGGCTGACTCGTGCTTAGCTGTAAAAGAGTGACTGCATTATTTTCTGCTAAGCATATGTATTATTTTTTCTCATATAGACTACTACATCTGTTGATTATAAATCAATCATCTAAACAATTGCCCCGCCGCAAAATCCACCCATAACTCCAATATCCTTAAATTGTTTTGAGCAGTGTATATCTATAACTAATATTTGCGAATCGGACAAACCCTTCCCCCAATGTAAATGTGTAAACAAGCAATGCTTCAGTTTTTCGCCCACTTTCTCTACGGCTGACCCATGCTTAGCTATAAAAGAGTGATGATGTCACTGATCACTGCTAGCAGAACTGAACACCGCGTATAGACAGAGAGCAATTCAGCCAATGCAACTTTCTAAAGAGTATAAATTATTTTCATCTCATAAAAGTTTTAGAGTTGTTTATTGTGCTCTCTTCAGTAGCGGTTCCAGAGGGGGGGGGGTCACGGGGGTCATGACCCCCCCCAAATGGTCTTCGACTAAGGGGCCTAGATGAACCACCCCCCCTTAAAAAAAAGAGGGCCCAAATCGAGCTCGGACAAGGGCCCAAAATAGGGGCCTAGATTAACCATCTCCCGCTCCCCCCCAAAAAAGAGGGCCCAAGTCGAGCTTGGACAAGGGACCAAAATTCAGAAAGGCCTTGATCATATGCATACATACCACACTGTGCTGCTGAAAGAGAATTTCTCTTTAGAAGACCATTGGTCTTACTAGTTTATTTTATAATAATACTAAAGTATGCACACAATATTCTATGTACTCAGAAGTTACTCCTTGGCAGAAAAATATGCAGCCGTTTTGTAAATATGTGCGCTAATCCATATCCATGGAGAGCAAGGGAAGGGGGAGTCGCAACGAGCCTAATTAAGGTAAAGCTGGAAGGGGTAGTTGCTCCAAACCCATAATAAAAGAAAACTCAAAATCAAAAAATGGTTTATAGAAAAATGTGTGAATTGTGTGTGCATAATTTATTACACTCGTATTCGAACCCCCCCTCCCCCTTTCAAAAAGCCTTCCTCGTCTTGAAAAGCAGTCTAAGGAGCACCTATGTTTGTAAATAATTAATTTATGGAATCCAAATCTACCGTAACTGCTACAAGATCATAAAAATTATAGAGGAGGAAAGTGGAGGGGGGGGGTCACGAGGGAAGGGATCATACCTAAACAGAGCCGGATTACCTATTGAGTATGCTTCCGCCTAGGCAGCCTGCGTTACAATTTAGAAGAATAAAATTATAATCAAACGTCATAAAAGCTATTTTAGTGTTAATATTTTTACAGCATTTGTAACTCCAAGAAAAGAATTCTGATTAATTAGCTACTTTGTACACAATAAAAAATTTCCGGCATTGTTAGCCCCTACACTTCTTAATTGAAATTTGAATGAATATGTGCTAGAAAGTTTGAAGCTGACTAATTAGCTTGAAGTTTTATGTGCACATTTCAGTGATGTCCTGCATTAGACAGATCATTGTGATATATTTTGAAATTCAAGTTATGAGAATTTTTAGCACTACGTCTACTCGAAACTCAAAAGGGCTATGGTAATCATAAGAAGGCTTTTAAATAAAAAACTTCGTAACCCTGTCATCACACTCCATGATTATAAGCTTTTAATTATGAAATTTGTTCCATAGAAGAAATTGTTTTTCCCTTTGAAAATATCTGGAAGCAAGCAGCTCTGTAAAATTTAAATATGGGATGATACACTACACATTAGTGGCAAAAACCCTGTGGTCTGTAAAACATTTTCTCTCCGAAAACTTATGCATCCTTTCAGTGTCTAAAAAAATTCTAAGGGAAATCGCATTTTCAACTAAGCGCTAAGCAGGTGTTTTCCATTGACGAAACACCAATACATTAATTAGTAGTGGCATATTTTTTTAAGTTTAAAGATGGGCATAGTGAGGGGGTCAAGAACCATTATAAATTCTTAGCGATGCCTGTTCTTGGCATGAAAGCTATTAGTTTACCAGGGAGTTGCCGACACCCCCCAAAAGCCATTTTTCAGTTCCATTATGTGTTTCACAAATGAACAGCATGTGGATTTGTTTTGGAAAAGCAAACACTTCTTGCATCTGCTTTCTGGTGTAGAACTCTCGTTGGGACTCCAGAGGTAGCAGACATAAACTATTGTTCCATTTTAAACCCAGACAAAGTAAAAGGTTTAGTGTCGCAATTTCGGTATTTTGGATACCAGGAACTAAACTTGAAACATATGCGAAGATTGATTGGGGACAAACAAGTCTGCATCTGCAAGACTCGAAAGTTGTAAAACGCCAATCCAATGATTTAAAGCGAGCAGCTCCACCCGCAGTGGACAATGGACAAGGAAAAAAGCAAAAAGGGGAAAAACAATATAGCCCCCCCCCTGCTCTGAAGATCCGAAGAACTCCACACAGGTCTGTGGGTCTGTGGAGTGGAATATCCGGATGAGCAAATATTTTAAAAACCAGAAACATAGTGGACTATACTGTAGTAGTGAAGTAACTGATCGCTTACCTAACGAGATTACACAGGAAAGACTAAATGGAGAAAGATACGGTAAATACATATTTATATATATATATTATATTTTTATTTATTAAACAGATAAAATTTCCTGCTTTGATTAATTTTTTTTAAATAAAAAATGTATATTTTATGTTATCGTAATTTTTCAATGGCACAGAAAAAAAAATGTTTTTAAAGTATTAATACGAGTCTGCTCCATATGCAAGACAATAGTTTATTATTAACTTAATTAAAAAATATATAATTTGATGAATATTTTAATTACATGAAGATAAATTATATTATGTGTAACTTTACAGTTTTAATTTTTTGAATAGCTTTAAGATTTTTAAAAGTAATTTTAAAGTAGGAGTTTCTAATTTAAAATTAAGAATTTTAAAATGACTGTAAATTAACGTTAATTGTCACGATCATTTGTGAGCTTGGATATGAAATAATAACATTTAAGAGGCATTGCAGAGGCAAATCGGGCAGGTCGTTCCCATCACCGTCTCAGAATTTCATGATTTTCTTTTATTGTGTTGCCTTACCCTAGTGTTACGATGCGCGGCATATTAAAACATGTAATAAATGGATGAAATAATTTAAACCTTAGTTTGGCCGTGAAATAAGATATGAAATAATTGGATTCATTGTTATAAAGACCCATCGGTAATTTATTTTAACTCATAAAGTTATTTAAACTATTCTAAATAAGTATAAAATAAAATGTGATAATTGCGTTGTGTTTTCTGAGGAAAGAAATAAATGGATTTAAAATATTAACTATAACAAACATTTATTAAATATAAAAATCTTATTTACATTTACAAAAAATTTAAACTGGTCTCGAAAATGGCTTAATTAGAACAATTAAATTATTATTGTTTACCAAAAACACCTTCTAACTACTTTAGCAATAATAAACAATATTATTAATTATTAAAAATAAGTCACTCAATATGAAAAGGATGGCAATTGGAAATTTACCTGTAATCCGGTGCAGAGAAGGGATGGTCATCTTTTAGTTTTATTTTTTTTTTAACACACTTATTTAAATATCCACTAATGGTGATCACATATGTAAACTTTTGAAAATTCTTAATACACTCTGAAAAATCTAAAAAATCTCTGAAAATCTAATAAAATCTACGGAAATCTGCTGAAAAAATCTCCCTTCTCTGGCTGTGCAGTCCAGTTTTGCTCAAATCTTCGTCCCCCATTTTCTTCCCTAAACTCGTAAATAATTAGTTTAGCCACTCTGTGGCTCCTAATTCTCCTAAACCGACCAGTTACTAACTCTTTTGCCCGAAATTTACCTCTCTCTAACTTGCCATTGGTCATTCCGCAAATCTCAAACTTTCTCATTGGATTTGTACAGCCTTATCGTCAACACCTCCATGTTTTTCTTAAATTTTATTTTTCAATTTTTCTCCCCTTGATATTTATTATATGTTTTCCTTTTCTGAAGCTTTGCCTACGAATTCTCACCGACCAACATCAAAAGCTTCCGCAAATTGGCCGCTGACGTCTTGACCACAAAGGTTCCATTCAATGGCTCCCGCTTCTGTCGCGGTTGCTCTTTTTGTAAAACTGCAAGGCGTCCCGCGATACACAAAAATGATTTCTAGCTAACGGACATTCGTTTTTCCCACTCTTTTCAAAGAACGCCAAAAGATGAAATTTATATGTTCGACTTTCACCAAGATTTCTTTTAACTCTTCCGAGGGCAACGCTTAAAATTATTAATAAATTTCCTGTCCTGACATTTAGCTGAAGTACACTTTTCTATGATATCAATGACTTTTGCACGTGCATGAATTCCATTCCTTCCAACATTATCCCTTATTCTGTTCAATTCCGTATATTTTTTGAGACTTGCTTTTATTAAACTCCTGACGCAACTTTTGTGCTAAATTCTTTTGAGAATACCGCATGTTTTAGTCGGCCTTCAGGTGGTCACTAATGAACGGTTTTTAACACCTGCAGATTTTTCTGGAATCGCACTTTCTTAATAAAGGCTTTTTATCTGCATTGGGGCTGTATACAAATTTCTGCACATTACCTACAGGCTCAACCTAACAATCCTACCAAAAATCCCGTAAAAGAAAAAAAAAGAAAAAAAAGAAAAATTACTGAAGTCCCACTAAATCCAATTGCCATTTGAGCGCTTACCATTGAATAGCTAATTACCTTTAGCTAACACAAGAAACACAAATATAGAAAAGATATGTGATACTGCACAATACACAAATAATAATAATAATAATAATATAAAGGGACAAATTAAAATAAACACTTTATATAGAATAATGAACTCACAATAAATAGACAAAGTAAAATTATCCGATAGGGATGTTGCAAAAACACACTATTAGTGTGTACCAACGAAGAAAAAGAAAAATAATAGTAATGATAATAATAAACTGAAAACTTACAATAAATGATAAAAAAAAAATTCCAGAAAGGAGAAAAAAAAAGATTGAACCATAACGTTCGATTTTGACTACATGATAACGGATATTTTTACTTCGTATGTATAATAAACAAAGTTAAATGAAATCACAGTGTTATCGGGATCTACAACAACACGTGACTGCTGATGAGATGAGTGTAATTAGCAGACAAGCAATAAATAGTGATGACCCTATTAATTTTAAATAATATATAGGAGATGCTAAAGTAGGCATCTTAAGCCAATCAGGCCATGAATATGGAGTAGTAGACGTAGCAGATTTTGTGTAATTTAAATTTAAATTTAGCAAGTCTACCGAAGGCTCATCCAAACAAAATTGAACAGGTTTACATTGTATTAACGTTTTGGACTTTAAGCACACTTTTTCATCATAACATTGCTTATCTGCTAAAAATTTAATCAATAAGTTAGTCGAATCTAAATTTAAATGAACAGCTTTGGTATACACAGTTAATTGCTGGAAATGAATGTCCACTATTCCTGGTTCACACGTGGATTTAGCAATAATGTTCATTCGTGCCAAAAGTCCACAACGGTAACAGCCTGTAATTAGAATCGGCCCATCACTAAAGGATGGACAGACTGTGATCGTCTGCAGCTTGATTTTGTAATTTGTGAAATGCAGTTGCAGTCTAACTGCTGCAGAAAAAAGCATTGTAGATGTTAATTGTCCGTTTTTTATGTGAAACAAATGTAAGTTCCGCTCTAGAGGTAACGCTCTGTCTTTTGAAGCTCGGAGATTCTCTAGAGCATCAGGAGAATTAATACATCTAAGGGTGTCTTTAAAAAAATCACATTTGGAAAGATTGGGGTCAAAGATGAAGTCTGTGGAAATGGAGGAGTTCGATTGTGTTGCCCCAATCTCTCCCGCTTTTGGGAAGCTTCGTGCACTTGCAGGGGAAAGATAGGCCTCAGAGGATTTTCCTACCCTTTGAATCAGCGAGTCGGTGATATGCAATTGGGGCTGATCATAAGCCCCTAGAATGGAGATCTTTATACCAGTGTCCGTATACGTGTGATCTGTCACTGAAAGTCTCGTTAAGGTATTATTCTCGGTGTGAGTCACCGAGATATGATACCTACAAGTGTGTCCTGTAATTCTGGAGACTTCGTAGCTATGAAGCAAATCGGGGATATACCATGTTCGATGAAAGTTGCATGCTGCTCTGGTTAAAATGGCACATCCTACTCTGAGTCCACAGCCTTATCGTCAACACCTCCATGTTTTTCTTAAATTTTATTTTTCAATTTTTCTCCCCTTGATATTTATTATATGTTTTCCTTTTCTGAAGCTTTGCCTACGAATTCTCACCGACCAACATCAAAAGCTTCCCGCAAATTGGCCGCTGACGTCTTGACCACAAAGGTTCCATTCAATGGCTCCCGCTTCTGTCGCGGTTGCTCTTTTTGTAAAACTGCAAGGCGTCCCGCGATACACAAAAATGATTTCTAGCTAACGGACATTCGTTTTTCCCACTCTTTTCAAAGAACGCCAAAAGATGAAATTTATATGTTCGACTTTCACCAAGATTTCTTTTAACTCTTCCGAGCGCAACGCTTAAAATTATTAATAAATTTCCTGTCCTGACATTTAGCTGAAGTACACTTTTCTATGATATCAATGACTTTTGCACGTGCATGAATTCCATTCCTTCCAACATTATCCCTTATTCTGTTCAATTCCGTATATTTTTTGAGACTTGCTTTTATTAAACTCCTGACGCAACTTTTGTGCTAAATTCTTTTGAGAATACCGCATGTTTTAGTCGGCCTTCAGGTGGTCACTAATGAACGGTTTTTAACACCTGCAGATTTTCCTGGAATCGCACTTTCTTAATAAAGGCTTTTTATCTGCATTGGGGCTGTATACAAATTTCTGCACATTACCTACAGGCTCAACCTAACAATCGGAAAGAACAAATCTGAAATATTTTTGATTTACCTCTTTTAGTTTTGGAGATATGGGGGATCAAAGTACCCCAGAGGAGCAACATCGAATTAATTTAGGCGGCCATTTTTGCCACTTTATTGTCTCGACTGTGACTGGCTCAGAGGTGCTTCAGAGAATTTTTTCAATTTATCCTATAATATACCTTGTATATTAACATCTCAAATTAAAAATTCATTCGAAAATTGTCATATCCCCAAATTAGGGCCCCTCAAAATACCCCCAATTTCATAAAAAATACAGTTTTAAGAATGCTTTAAATCTTGGCTCTGACGTGATACTACAGGGGTCAGTCCAGGTTTCTTTCCCAGGGTCCTATTTTTGTGAAATTTTACCTAATTTTGTGAATTTATAATTAATTTTGTGAATTTATACCTAATTTTGTGATTTTTTTCTATTTTTGTGAATCTTTCCTTATTTTGTGAACTTCTTCCAATTTTCTTTTTCATTTTTGAGCAAGAAAGCAATCACGAAATAGAATTGAATATTTTTTAAAAATTAAAAACAAAATGGGTATAGTTAGTTCCCTTAAAAAAAAGTTGGCCAAAACTGAATAATTCCTGTTCACCGAACATCCGGGATAGTCATACCCTAGAACAATATTTAAAAAAAAATTCGATTAAAATTAAAAATATAAAGCTTTAAATCTTTACTTTTAAATGATTAAAAAACAGATTTTATAATAAACGTAGGCCATGGTAGTTTTGATTTTAAATTGCAGGTACTAAACACTTTTATTTACACCCCAAATTCAAACTTTAGTAATTTTTAAATATTACAATGTCTGTCAGTTTCGACTAGAAATACTCTAATACTAACGATGTGAAAAATGCAATTTATAAATCTAAATTTCAACAATCGAAGGGAAAGCAAAAATAAGTTGCAGATAATTACAGATGGGAGAAATTAGCTAACATTTTTAAAAATTAATTTCAACTTGTACCATTAAAGAAAAATTACTTGTCAGTATACACAGAATATCCCCAAAAAACTGACCTGGGGTTTTATTCCTTAAATATTTTTCACAAATATTTTACAGTAAATCACAAATTTATGTTAAAAAAAAAAAAAAGGTACAGAATTTTACAGTAATGATTATAATAAATGTTGGAAGATTAAATCTAAATAAATACAAATGTACATTTTTATATGGTCTCCAAACAGAAAATTCCCACTCTGTAAGATGTGCCCATGCATTAATTAAGTTTAAAAAATTTAATTAAGTTATAAATTTTCAGTCTTCTATCAAAAATGATAGGTTCTAGCAAAAAATTGCTCGCTACGGCCCTGCCTATGCCGACAGCATTTCTCTGTAGTGTACCCCTATGACCGCTCTTTAAAATGATATTAAATCCCAATAAAATCACTTCTATGCTTTGTTGTTCACTCCCAAGAATGAAAAAATGCAGTATTGCACTACTTCTACCCCCCCCCTTTTTCCAGCTTTGAGCAGTGATTGACTTATATTTATCCCATTTCACATTCCACAGTGTGGATTCTCGACCGATTAAACAGGGCGCGGCACCCGGCAATGTCCTTTTTCTCCCCCCTATGCCTGGGTATGTCGGTCCGTTTTTCTTTTCTTATTTGCCAAAACTTTTTCTCCTTCCTTACCATACAGTTTTCTTATACAGGAGACAATACAATGAAGTCAAAATTGATGTTTAAACGACCCTTTACAAAACAGGAAGTATAACTGTTCCTTCAAAAAAATCCAACGAGATAAAATGTCCTTTTATAAATAATTATTGTTTCTGTTTTCTTTTATTTGCATTTGCGTGATCTGAAAGATGCCCTTGGAATGTTTGTTTTTTCAGCAATGTAAAAGGGCCATCTGGCACATTACGCTTTCAGTTGGGGGGAAAGAAGGGAGTTGAAAATGATTTCACCCATAAGGATGTTATGTTTGATAAGTATGCAGTTGTGAATTAGTAAACAATAAGCTTAGACTTAGCCACGCAATGACGGCAGCTCCCGTTGTTTTGAATTGAATGTAATGCACTCTTGCAAGTTGTTCTTAATGATTGCTTTTAGTGTAATCATTACATGGCCTTTCTACTTCAGATTATTTATAGTTATTACAGATATTTACTAAACATTAGAGAATTACGGATTCATTTCAAAATGCAAAACGAATTATTGCGAGTTAGAACGTTTGTGCGATTTTGAAACATTGCATTGATCTGAATTTATGTCTGTCTTTTAGAATAAGATTTAGGACTAAGTTAATCATTTTGAGATTGCATCAAACGATTTCTGAACATTTAATACATGGTGCATAAATGTGCCAGTTTGGAAAACAAAGTGCTTTCTTTTAACCTCCTCCCCAACCTGGCTGCCCTTTTTACATACGCCACTGTCTTTATTCATGAAGAACGTTGTAATTATCCGAGAATGACAGCTGTCATCACCTTTTCTTCTGGCAATGAGCCTTATTAATATTATAGTGGAATATGTCTTGATGTTTAATTTTATGGCATAAACACAACTCACATGAAAAGAAATAATAAATGAGTGCTCGCTACTAGTCCGATTTTTATTCCCAGAAAGAGAGCTCCTACATAGCAGGTGAGGGGAACTTAGGAGGAAGAACAAACAAGTGCAGGCGTCTGCTTCAAACTGCAATCGTAGGCGGTATAATTTACCCCCCTGGCTTAGGGCCTCCAATCAACCTACCTCCCGTCATCATCATCAACATTGTTTACATTTAGGCCAAGATATTATTGGGTGCCGATCGGCGATCGCTAAATGATAATAATTCCTAAACTCAATTGAAAAGTGCAATAGTTATTTTGTGAAAGGGCTGTTTTGGTCAAACTGAATTTTGTGAAGGGTCTGTTTTTCCGATATTGAATTTTGTGAAGGGTCCGTTTTTCTGATATTGAATTTTGTGAAGGGTCCGTTTTCGGACCCGATTTCGACCTGGACAGACCCCTGGATACAGAAACAAATTATGCACAGTGCAGTTATATAACTTCATATAAAGTGAATCCAATGTTTAAAATTTTTGAAGGGACCCAGGGCCCCATGGTACAGGGCCCCAAACATGGTCCTTAGCACTAATTTACGCAATTTCGAAGCATTGGTGCAGCTGAAGCCGACTTCCCACAGGAAAACTATTGACATGGAAATGTAGTATCAACATAGTAGTTTGATATTATGAAAAAACATTTCTTGAAGGTACAACTGTTTCCAAGAAAAATCCCAAAAAGTACCTCCCTATTTGGGACATTACACTGGCACGCATGGGTGCATTTCGGCGTTACTTTTAGAAGTTTAATCGACAGTGGCAATATTGAAAATTAACTTATTCTTCCTATATCTCAAATATATCCTCCATATATCACAAATAGTTATTTTACAGGGGCACTCATAAGAATTACATTACGCTGAATGGGGATCTCTGCAACTAGTGAACCGATTCGAAAATTTTTTTCACTGATAGAAAGCTACACTATTCCTGAGTATTATAAGCTACATTTCAGCATGTAACATAACTAGTTTTTTTTTTTTTTTTTACTGGGACACTGAAAAGAATTCCAGCACATGACACTATATGGACATCTCTGTAACTACTGAACCGATTCTAAAGATCTTTTCACTGAAAGCTACACTATTCCTGAGTAATATAGCCTAAAATTCATGCATGTAGCATAATTTACAGAACACTCAAAATAATTCGTAAACATTGTCATAACTGTCTCCATTCGCCACTCAAATTTTTATAAATTTCATTCAACTCCATTGAAATTTTTGTTAGTTAATTAATTTTGTTAGATAATTTTTGAAAGTTATTCTAAAGATCTTTTCACTGATAGCTACACTATTCCTGAGTAATATAGCCTAAAATTCATGCATGCAGCATAATTTACAGGAACACTCAAAATAATTCGTAAACATTGTAGTAAATGTCTCCATTCACCACTTAAAGTTATTCAAATTTTATTAAACTCTATTCAATTTTTTGAACAGTGCAATTATATATCTTCATATAAAGTGAAACCAATGTTAAAAATTTTTGAAGGCCCCCAGGGCCCCGTGGTATATTTTTTGAAAGCATCACCGTTTTCAAGAAAAATTTAACACAGTAATATAAAAAATATATCTTTTCATAGTATGAAACTACTATGTTAAAACTACAACTCCATGCTAATAGTTCTCATGTGCGAAGTCAGAGCCGGCTGTACCTATGCTTTGAAATTGCATAAATTAGCGCTAAGGACCATGTTTGGGGCCCCGTATCGAGGGGCAATTTTTATTTTTTCTGTAACACGTCAGAGCGAAGATTTAAAGCATTCTTTAAAATTGAATTTTTTATGAAATTGGGGATATTTGGGGGAGGGGGTGGCTTATTTGTGGGCTCTGCCTATTTTCGAATGAATTTCCAGTTTTAGATGTTAATTTCAAGGTATATTATCAGATTAAAAAAAAAAAAAAATTCTCTGAAGCATCTCAGAGCAAATTACAGTCGAGAGAGTAAAATGGCAAAAATGGCCCTAAATTCGTTACTCCTCTGGGATACTTTGACCCCCCATAACTCCAAAACTAAAAGAGCTAAATCAAAAATATTTCAGATGTGTTCTTTCCTTGGGTAAGGCAACACAAAAAAAATTAAAAAATTCACAAGATTCTGAGATGGTGATTGAAACTTTCTTCTTTTTTTACCTGATTTGCTCTTGAAATGCCTCTTAAAGTAACTGGAAGGTAGAGGCCGCAAAGCCGGGGACTTTCAAAAATATTTAACATTGGATTCACTTTATATGAAGATATATAACTGCACTGTTTTGAATGGAGTTTAATAAAATTTGAATAAATTTGAGTGGTGAATGGAGTGATTACGACAATGTTTACGAATCATTTTGAGTGTTCCTGTAAATGATGCTACATGCATGAATTTTAGGCTATGTTACTCAGGAATAGTGTAGCTTTCAGTGAAAAGATCTTTAGAATCGGTTCAGTAGTTACAGAGATGTCCATATAGCGTCATGTGCTGGAATTCTTTTGAGTGTCCCTGTAAAAGAACTAGTTATGCTACATGCTGAAATGTAGCTTATAATACTCAGGAATAGTGTAGCTTTCTATCAGTGAAAAAAATTTTCGAATCGGTTCACTAGTTGCAGAGATCCCCATTCAGTATAATATAATTCTTATGAGTGCCCCTGTAAAATAACTATTTGTGGTATATGGAGGATATATTTGAGATATAGGAAGAATAAGTTAATTTTCAATATTGCCACTGTCGATTAAACTTCTAAAAGTAACGCCGAAATGCCCCCATGCGTGCCAGTGTAATGTACCAAATAGGGAGGTACTTTTTGGGATTTTTCTTGGAAACAGTTGTACCTTCAAGAAATGATTTTCATAATATCAAACTACTATGTTGATACTACATTTCCATGTCAATAGTTTTCCTGTGGGAAGTCGGCTTCAGCTGCACCAATGCTTCGAAATTGTGTAAATTAGCGCTAAGGACCATGTTTGGGGCCCCGTACCGTGGGGCCCTGGGGGCCTTCAAAAATTTTTAACATTAGATTCACTTTATATGAAGTTATATAACTGCACTGTGCAAAATTTTTTTCTGTATCACGTCAGAGCCAAGATTTAAAGCATTCTTAAAACTGTATTTTTTATGAAATTGGGGGTATTTTGAGGGGCCCTAATTTGGGGATCTGACAATTTTCGAATGAATTTTTAATTTGAGATGTTAATATACAAGGTATATTATAGGATAAATTGAAAAAATTCTCTGAAGCACCTCTGAGCCAGTCACAGTCGAGACAATAAAGTGGCAAAAATGGCCGCCTAAATTAATTCGACGTTGCTCCTCTGGGGTACTTTGACCTCCCATAACTCCAAAACTAAAAGAGGTAAATCAAAAATATTTCAGATTTGTTCTTTCCTTGGGTAAGGCAACACAATAAAAGAAAATCATGAAATTCTGAGATGGTGATGGGAACTTTTTTCTATTGACCTACCCGATTTGCTTTTGCAACGGCTCTTAAATGGATTTTATCTGATAATACTTGATCAACAACTATCATTTGTCCTAAATGTATTCCAAAACATTCTCAATGGAATTAAAATGTTAAGGCGTACTTGGAGCTTAATTACTTATTTTTCAATATTTATCTTTCTTCTGAAACGCTTTTTTTTTCCCTCTGTAATGCGTGTTTATAAAAAAAAAATAATAATAATAATTTCCCACAAAGATTCTTAAAGAAATATTCATGTTAAATATTTCTATATAGTTTAATGTTTGATATATCTTTGATACCAGTAATCAATTTTATTGCGTGTTGGTGTGGAAGGATGGGGGATTAATATGCTTCATGATTTGGAATAATAACAATTACTGATATAAATTTTATGAGAAATTTTTCCTCTGGAAAAATATTTTCAAAAGTTTCGTGCAGGATTAAAAGTACTGCTGACAATTTGAAAAAAAGTAATATAAAAAAATGCTGGATAAAATTAATAAAAATTAGGTTGTTTTGAGTGGTTACGGAAAAATCTATTTTGAGAAAAATTCATTTAGTAACATGGTTGTCTAGTTGAAACAGGTGTCATTGTCTTCTTTTTAAAATGCTTATTAAAAAAAATATCTAACTTTCCGATTTTTGCTTATTCCCCTTGGGTGATTTAATTAACTTTTTATAATATTACTTTTTTTATTATGAGGTGTCCAACTTGTGATTTTCCACAGTCATGGTAATTTATCGCTGTTCATTTTTTAATCTTTTTCCTTTATTTATTTTTATGTGTACAACAATTTTTCTTTCTTTCCTATTTCAAACAATTTTTTTTTATGTATATTCTCCAATTGATTTGAAACAATAACAGTGACCGAGTGCTTAAGACCACTGAAAGTAATAGATGGCTAAAGTGTAGAGATCTAGGGTTCTGGGCTACCACGTGGCTGTCGATCTAACGGTCTAGAGTTTTGGGTGATTTTCTCCAGTTGTAACGTGATTATGCTCTAGAACACCTTCAAAAGTCCACCACCTAAAGCATAATCCCCCTTTAGATATATAACTCTCATGTAGCTTTGTCTTAATCAATAACCTAGTCTCGTAGCAATAACCATTATTGTAACAATAAACTCTAATTTTACTCTGAAAAGGTATTTGCAAAGACTTAGATAGCGGGAGACCGGGATAGGCCAAACCGGGGAGAGAGTGGGTACTCAGAGACCAGCATAGGCCAAAGCTGGGCCTGGATCCAGGCCCTTGGTCTTAAGGGAAGCCTAGTCTTATTCTCCACTCAACCTGAATAAGTGATGATCCGAATAATTTTAATCGTCAAATGTTATTTCCAGACACATTCTCAGAAAATTATCTGAAATGAAAAGACGAAATTTCGATTAAAAATTAATTTTATTATGGATTGTGCTTTTGTTGAATACATGTATCTGCAATGAATTCAATAAAAAGCTCGCAGTTGGGGCCAGAGCCGAAGCTAGGGGTTTGCCCCCCTCCCCCCCGGGATGCAAACGAAAAAAGTGGCGCACACTCAGCTAGGACACGAGAAGTTTAAATATAATTTTACCGTTATTGTTTTTCATTTTTTTAAAAGCACTTTTGTAGGGGGGATAGATAGAATCTTAGAAAAGTACAATGATTTAGGGTTGGGGGGGGGATGTGTTGAATTGTTATTAAGTTGTTCAAAGTGTACGGGGCCCAGTTTTAACGAATTTCATAGATGGGGGCCCATATTGGTCATAGATCGGGCCCTGCCTAGTTATCTGCCTCTTTGGGACCTACATTTGCATAAGGGTCCAGGGCCTCAAGAAGTCTTCAGAAGACCTTCGTCATTCGGAGTGACCCCCCCTAAACTGACAGTCTGGAACCGCCCCTGGCTCTCTTAGCAATTTTGCTCTCTCTTGTCTTGTTCTGGAGTATTCTTATGCAATTTTGCTGTTTCATGATGAAGTGTTCATTCCAGAATTCTGGTGTCCAAAGAAGAGTTCACCATCTAGCCCTACATTCAATATACATAAATTGCAGAAACCACAGATTCGGTCTTATTTTTGCTCATCTCATCAAAAAGTATTCCATTTTGCAAGATGTAGATTCTCTATTGATTAGTTTGTGAGAACTCTTCCACTACAGTCATTTAAATCAGTAGGTTTTTAAGGATATCCCATCAAATGTTTACTGGATTAGTATTTTGTAAACTCTGAATGCTTCTCTGTTACAAGATGGCTTTCTCATGGACTTGCATGTGAGAGAATAAGAAGCTGTTATCAACTACTTGTAGAAACTATAAATGCTGTGTTCAATAATGAACGAGCCAGAGCTTAAAGGTTTAAGTGAAACGCTATTAGATGCAGATGTTTTGATTTGCATCTTGTTTGTCTGACTTCCTAAAAATCATAATTAGGCCTTTGACTGCAAAGTTCTTCAGTTTTGTCTAGTAAAATTAAAGCCAAAGTCTCTAATTTATCTACAGAAGTAAAGAAGCTTTCGGGCAATTTGCGAAATGCAGAACATTTTTAAAAAGCTGAAGAACTTTTAAAATATGCTAATGAGGGTACTGAACTGAAGAGATGGAAATATAAAAATCAGGATTGGATTTTTGACGTCAAAAACTGGTTATAAACATGACATGTCAAAAACGTGGCTAAAACCTATGGATGTTATTTTTATTAGTCATTAGTAACATTTTATTTTAAATATCAAGTTACAAAACTCATTAAACTTAATATATTTTATTTAATAATTAATGTAATTAAATTAAAATTACATACCACCATTCAAATTATTTGTCATGCTAAGATTAAATATTGAAAATGGTAAATGTATTTGTATTTTTTTCTTAGACCAGCTTGCTTGAAATTTATGAATAAGTAATTACTTGAATTCCTTTATGCCATGATTTTTTTAAGGGGGAACTTTGCTAAAGCTAAGTCTGTATTCAATTACTGAATAATAAGTTGCCTACATATATTTGATAAGGATAATATTTGTTTTTCTGTATAAATATAATCAATCATGCTTGGAACATTTTAACAAAATATATAGTTTGTATTGTCTAAGATAAGTTTACTCAAGAGTCTGAAGTAAAAAATTATGAAATTTGTAAATGTAATTTTATTGCAAAAAATAGTTTTGCACTATTTTAGAACAGAAATTTGGTGTTTTTGGCACTTATTGTCAAAAACTATGTCAAAGAAGGCTTTTTAACAAGACGGATCATGGTTAAAACTGGACAAAACCATTAATTGTCAAAAACATGCCAACTCTGATAAAAATAGAAGTATATCTGATAGCATACAAAATTTTATGGAGGATTTTGTAAAAAAGTTCATAATTGACTATAAAGTAGAGATCTCTGCTGTATTTTTAATAACTAACGAAACTTTAATGGAATTTGAGATGTTTAACACTTTTGATATTGATCACAAGATGACAGGAATCAAGAACAAACTTTCTTATCTAACTTTCTGTCATTTATTGACAAGCAAGTCGATGAATTTCAGGGTTCTTTAAAATGACACTACCTTTTATAGCTTCTACAGCAGCTGAAAGGGGGAAAAGATAGCTTTGAAAAGGAAATGTCACATGCCAAAATTACATTCGACACGAATAAAAATGCTGAAGCTCAATCTCTTCTGAAAAAAGACAAAAAAGATAAAGCAAAAAAATGCACTGGAAAAAGAGGCAACTTCTCTTGAGTCAACTCAACTCCAAGTTGGTAGAAAAAGAAATGCACAACTGGAGCATTTCTCCAAATCTTCTGAAACTACTCACATTGTCAACAATTAGTCCTTCATCTACAGCTTCTGTTGAGAGGCTGTTTTCTAGGATGAATCTTATTTGCACCAAGTTACAAACAAGAATGAAGCAAGAGATACTAGACAGACATTTATACAGTAATGTAATAACATAGTAAGATAATAAAAAAAACTATCTGCGCACACAGTCCCAAACTATCAGCAAAATAGACCATGATATAGAATGACATTGAATCTTAAAACATTTTTTAATATTCTTGGCATACATGAAAAATTATACAGTAGAAGACCCAAAATCCGCACAGCTTGGTTCCAGACCTTGTGCAGATTTTAGAATTTTGCGGATTTTGGGTCATAATAGGAAATTTATTCTATTTCCACCTCCCTCAGAAAATAATAGAAAAAATATACAATAGAGATCAAGGGAAACAAATCACGCTACTTATTAGAATCATGATATAAAAATACAGAGGATTAATGCAATATACAAAAATATGAGATTATAGTACAACTTATTTAAACATGTATATTCAACAGTTTAGGACTTTGGGATGTTCTAATTATAGTTTTTTTTTTTTCATTATTTCCTGTTTGTAACACAGCTTTGTTGCTCTACAAATCGGAAATATTTCTTTCTCACAGCCTAACCTTCATTAAACGTTAATTTATCAACTTTTTGATCATCCTCATTTGTTACTGTGTCAGAGTCTGTGTCATGTGATCATAATTCAGTGTCAATTATGTCACTGTCAGTCATTTGAAAGTTATCAATGTTAAGATTAGAGCTCACAGACTCCTAAAAAATTTTTTTCAAGTGGGAATAGCTTATTTAGTTTTAGTTTGTGGTTATACTGTATTTTTCTGAACTTGCAGCTGGCAGGGCAGATTTCATTGTTTACATTGAACAGACAGTGTGGATTTTAGAGCCTTGCGGATTTCGGGTCTTCTACTGTATATGAACATGGGCGTAGCCAGCGAGGGGCAGGGTGGGGCAGCTGCCCCCCTAAAATGAGCTAGTCATAGGGTCTGATTATGACAAACTGGGCATTCTCCGGTTAGACTCCATGTCCTGCCCCCCCCCCCCCCCGTAATGAAAATCCTGGCTAGGCCCTTGTATATAAAGTAAAACAATGATAGCCGCATCTACCTAGGGCCACGACAGTGTGGGCTTCCAAATGCTTCTTCAGGAAATGGAATTTTGCAGGCAAATTGCAATCTAATGAAAATTCAGTTCCACATTCTGGGTTATACACAAAAATAGCTGGTGTGAATTTATACCACTTCCTTTAGGCATAGGATTCCCAATAGGAATATATATATATGGCATATAATGCAGTAAGTTCAGTGGTGGGAAAAACTACTTTTTTTTTGTAGCGCGCTACAACTACCGCTACTTTTCGAAAAATGTAGTTAACTACAACTACAACTACTTTTTGACAAATGTAGTTAGCTACACTACTTTTGAAATGTAGTCGCTACTTCGCTACTTTTTCGCTACTTTTAGGAGACAAATTTTGCTAACAGATTCAATTTGCATTACATTCATATTTAAGGATATTTATATCCTAATTAGAGAAAACTATCGATATCTAAAGCCTTGGTTTTCTACTCGCGTCCAGCGTGATTAATGACCTCAGCGGGTGTCTCTCGCATCCAAAGAACGCGTTTATTAAAAGGTGGTTTCCTTGTAGCGTTGAGCGCCGCAGATTTGGTGGACGCACGAAAGACCCCGGGCACCTTTTCGCCTTTAATTAGAAAAAACTATTGCTCTAATAAACAACTACCAGGCGAGTATTTGAGCAGGGGGAGGCGGGCCCCCTCCGAAAATGTAAAGCAATTATTAAAAAGGAGCTATTTTGAAACATTTCTTTTAACTTTAGAACAATAAAGTTTAAAATACCGAATCGTCCCCCTCCCCCCGAAATGGAAGCCTATATATACGCTACTGGCAACTACTGCTAATTATTGAAGTATTGCTGAAACTAATTAAGTTTTAATACCTCTATGATAAAAATAAATTGGGAAAGTGAGCTCTGAAAGCATGAGAAAAATCATGAGAACTAAAAAAGTTTTTAAAAATATAATAATAAAATGGATGTCTGAACGGGAAAAAAAGGCCCGTTTTGAGACCTCTTTCATGTTGTACAAACATTCTGGTTTCTTGAGCACAAATCAAAATTAATGAGTATAAAGGCCTTTTTTCATGACTTACCAAATTAGTGATTTATGACGAATAACCCGTGTGAACCATGTAATATTGTATAATTGTTTTAATTGAAAACATCACATATGATATGCATATTATAAAATAATGAAAACAATTACTAATTAAATTCATGATATATCTATTTAAAACATTGCATTAAAAAAATCCTCTATATATGTTAAAGAAATTTTAAAAGTTATTATCATCAACACAACTTTTTCTTTGTGTTAGGTATAAAAGAATTTTATAGAATTATATTGTTATTTTAAGGCTAAGAGAGAGATAAGTCTCTAAGGATTTTACAAACTATTAATTATTAATAGAAATTCTCATATTTTCGTATTAAATTCTGAAAATTATTACACAAAAAACCTAATAATTTAAATATAATAGACACTTTAAAATTTTAACGAAAGAAAGCAGAATTTCAACATATTCATGGAAGACTGCCATGCCTCTAGTATAAAATGAAAACCACATAAATTTATTCAAAAACATGTTTATTAAATTTTAACAAGAGCTGGATCTCAAAATTGTTATCCGCCAAACATGATCGTCGAGGAGAAAATACGTCCGATGCAATCGAAAACAATCTTTGTACAGATGCACTGGACGGCACGCCAGTGTTAGTTTTTTTGAAGGCTTCTTTCATAAACGTGTACGCCGAAAGCGAAGATATGGGTTTAATTGGCTCTGACAAGAACCTTGTAAGTTCTTCCTCGTAACTATTTCGAGTGCATGCGAAAGAGAAATTAAAAAAACCAGAAAAGTCATCATCCATGGGCTGATCCTCGATACTGATATCTGAAGTTGTCGGAAACATATTTTGGAGGTATTCCTCCATCCATTTTTTTGGCTTCGGTCTTCCTCTCCTCCTCAATCCAGAATAGTTTGAATCTGGGATGGAAACAAGCTGAGAGAACAGTTTCTCTGTCCCACAGCAAATGACTAAATCTCGTTTCCACCTGACAACTGAAGATTTTGCGCCCCCTCCTATTTTTTAAAAATGCAACTAGGTAGCTTTCATATACCATTTAGCGCCCCTTGGCCGATGCTGCGCCCGGGTACAGCTGACCTTCCTTGCTCCCCCGCAGCCAGGGACGGCCCGACACGGTAAGCAAGGCATCGGAGCGCCATATTCGAACTAAAAAACTAAGGAAAACTTTATCTGGAGCATAACACGGGGCTTCTTTACGTTTGCAGGGAGGCTCCACGTACCCTAGATCAGCTCTTGCACCTAGCTACGCCACACATTTAGCTATAAAAGCTTTCAGGTGTTAAAATGAGACTTTCAACTTCAATAATATACGGACTGTCAAATATGCGTGGTGCTCTGAAACTCATTGGCAAAAATTTAGAGTGGTAAAGGTAAATAAGACGGTTATGAATCACGTAACAATGTAGGGTTTGATAAGTCGTCCTCGAGTACCTGTTAATAATTTATTTTTTCACAGAAAGTTCACTAAAATTCACTATTAACATGATTGATTACTACTGTACATTGACTAAAAGATTTATTATTAAACAATTATTAACAGGTAAATGAAACCATTTCCGACATCCACAGTGCTATATTATTCTGAACAGCCTTGGTAGAGATGGTGCCCGGTGCGGTCGCACCGTTCGCTCTACCTTAGGACCGGATCTGAAAACTGTCACTACAAACGAAGAACACTGTAACCGAGGTCAGCAATATTTTTAGCCCCTGAAATAATATCTTGGATGCATATGCTTATACCTTTTGTCCCTTTTCAACAAACTCAAAAAAGATAAGGTTATCAATTCGTCAAAAAAAAAAAAAAAAAAAAAATGTGTGCAATTTCTACATATTTACTTTCTTTTTTTCAGTTTCAGGTTCCACGAAAAATGTACTAATCAGTTTTTACACTTCTTTGAGACAAAAAACATTCCTAGTTGTAGAACATAATCACGTGATTAATTAATGTTTGAAAAGCTACAATACTGCAGAACTGTCATTACTCTTGTGGAAGTTAAACACACCACCAGGACACAAGGAGTATACACCAGGACATAAAGAGTGCCCAAACTCAAAAAAGTGCACTGTAACGTCGAAAAATGACCAAACCTTAATATAAATAAACTTAGTAAAACTAAGCATAAATAAAATTGTTGTTCAATGCATCGATCATAAGGAGGAGGCAAAGAGAAAGTTAAAAATGTCGGTGACTCTTCCAGAAGCGGTCTCGATGCTTTCAAGAAAATTCCTGTGAGAAAACCGTAAGTTTTTCTCACGCTTCGTAGTTTTCCGTAGATGGTGAGTGAGAGGATGGGGGGGGGGGCCCGCTAATTGCGAGGACTGACTATATATCATGTCAGATTTGAAAGGATATCGCCTAAAAGGAAGTTCACGGAATACTGGACACTGAATAATTGGCAATCATCCTGGCAAGTGGACACTACACTGTATTTATGGGTGCAATAAAAAAAAAAGATCAAAGAAAATTAATGATGTTACAAAAGCATACAATTTACAGATATGTAAAATTCATTTTCGAAAGCAAAAAATACTCATTTTTATGTTGATTTATGTTGCAAACACGCAATAGCAGTCAAAAATATGCAGACCCTGATCAGACATAGAAGCGGCCTCGGGGCAAAAAAAAAGGTTCTTTTGGGCCCCTATACTATTACAGACATTTTAACTTATTTGTGATTGTTTTCTATTTTCCCAGCATAAAAATAAAACATTTCAAAATAATTCTAAAATTAAATTAAAAATTACCCATGTATTTATACTCATTTAGAACAAGACTATGCATTTAAAATTGATTTTAATATTTTTTTTAATCCATTTGTATTATTAGCGTATGTGTGCGCTGAGTTCCACCTGCCAGAAAATTTTTTTTCTTCATCATAATATTTTAAAAAATGCTAACTAATGGATATTTTGTGATAAGTACATATGGCCATAAATTTTCAATAACGCCTTTAATTTCTATTTAATTGATCTAGTCTTAGAAACCATTATCATTGTGTTAGAAAGAAGAACAGAAAATAAGTCTCGAAGCCTTTTTATTGTTACACAATTATGATATAGATAAAGGAAATTTAGCTTAATAAAAATTATTATTGCTGCATATATAAATTTAATATACAATAAATGGAGAGATTTGCGAGGCCTTTATTTTTCAGGGGCTCACGGGCCCACACGCCCGTGTGATAATGAGACTCTCGAGGCCCCATCAAAATAACCTCTGTTCAACTTTGGACCACTCTTTCCTTCCTTTTTTGTCCTCTTTATGGCAGATTGGTGATTCTACAAATAATACTGAGAACGATAAAAAGAAAAAAGATGCACAATGTCAGGCTTCCGCTTCAGGCAAAGCAAACCCCCTCCCTCCCCCCTCGTATGCGTGTGTCCCCTGGGAGGGGGGGGGCGGGGGAGAGATTGGGTGTCTTTCAAGCATCAGTTTCAGTTATGCTTGGAGTCAGAAGAGAGAGAAATTGCACCACGGGATCAATCGCCGGAAATGATGACACGGCAAAAGTAGCTTCCAAAATTCGCTACAAACTACTGTTTTTTTGTAGCGCGCTACACGCTACACTACTTTTTTAAAAAAGTAGCGCGCTACACTACAAACTACAAAAAAAAGTAGCGGCTACTGTAGTTTCGCTACAAGTAGCGTGCTACTCCCCAGCCCTGAGTAAGTTGATACATTGTAATCAAATTCATCAAATAGATTAATGATATCTGTGATAGAATGGCAAGATTGAAATAAATGATTTATATTAACAGAACTGTCATTGTATTCTTTCTTTTTTTTTTCCTCAAAATTTTCAAATTCACTTTTTTTTCATTTTCAAAGAAGCCATTTTATTTTCTAAGTTCTTTACATGCTTCAAAATTTCACTAAACTTATCATCCACAGAATTTGCATTTCCTTCTTTTATTTTGTTCAAGTGTTGCTGCTCAAAAGTACTGTTACTTTCATTATTATTAGTTGCAAAACATAGTAAAATTTCAGACTCCTCAGTGTGAACTTCAATCCTGGGAAAGGAAACTTCTAACATTTTGCTCGCTGTTGCTGCTTAGAAGTACATTCAATGACATTAGCAGCAGTAAATTGTAAAATTTCTGGCTCTTCAGTGGGGACTTCGATCTTGGGAACTGAAACTTCTGATATTTTTGCAATATGTTCTGATTCAGCCAAGTAATTTCAATGGACATGTTTTCTATTTTTAAATTTGAAAAGGCAAACGATTGTCCTGCACCTCTGTTAGTAGAGTTACAGTTTTCATTTGGATGCTTTTGTTGTAAATGTAAACAATAATTTTGCTCACTTAATTCTTCCCTGCAGAAACAGCATTTAACTTTTCACGTTGAACTAGGGCAACTGCGTTTCATCTTCCTTAAATGTCAAAAATTTGATTAATAATTCCATATAAAATTCGCTAATAATTCAAAATTTGCTTGTCGCAACAAGATCAAATAAATCAAACTGTCTCTTCATCAGTGCATGTATTCGTTAGCGTTGCTGCATTCACATCGATAAGCTTCAAAAACAAGACGCATGCCTTTGTTCTGGCTTTGAAGGAGGTTTGTTTCTTATGTCTCGTTACTGAACTCCTCTGTACGCTGAGAGCAGACTGCTGACGTCACTTATTGCTGAATGAGTGAGTTAACTAACTAATGTTAGGCGACAACGATCTTCAGCATAAGTGAAGGGAGGCTGAGCGCATGCAATTATCTGCGAAGTGCCTACAGATTTTCCATAGAGCAAGACACAGGCAGTAAAATATGCATATACAATATGCATATCTATATGTACGCACACACCTTTATATATTACATTTGCATGACAGTTGCTTAAAAAATATTTTCTCTGGGTAACTGTTCTTCCATTATTTAAAAAAAAAAAAAAGAAACTGCAAAACTATCTGCAAGACCTCGAAATTCTTCATGAATGTATCTGCACATGGCATGCGTCTATAGTATCTAGCTGTGAGTGATAAATGGACTGGAAAAATTCACTGATGCTAAATGTGCAACTATTATAGATAGCTCTAAACTCAACTAGTCAACAAGTCTAGTTCCTCTAAACCGTATAACTCTACATTCAGACAAGAGTTTTAAGCTAGAATAAATCTTTTTAGAATTTTGCTGCCTAAACATCCATAACATCAACTAGAGCTGTGCCCATTACTGTGCCAAACAAGATATAATTTTAATAACTGGCAAATATACAATACATAATTTAAAAAAATAAAATAAAAATCTAATTTTAATACTTACTCTCCTGCTTCAACAAAATTGCACACATTTTCAGACCTTTTACATAACATCTTATAAATATCTTTAACAATCTGCTGCTGCCTTTGTTCTGGCTAAAAGAAAAAAAGTATGTATAGTGTTGACTCTAGATTAATTTGGCAGGGCGCACCGCCCGGCAGCCTTTTTGTTATCTTTTTAGCGCCCGGCGGTCCTTTTGTCGTCTTTTTAGTGCCGGGCGGCCCTATTTCTCTTCTTTCTGCGCCCTCCTGCTTTTACATTTTTATTATTATTAGTCAACAACCAGCACTTTTTATTTCCTACGTACCATTTGCGGCCCATCACGATAATACGTTAATTAAAACGGTTACGATTGAGTACAATAATCCCATCATAAAAATTGGTTCGATTGAAAACGGCCCTTTCACAAAAACCGTCTATGAAATCCGATCTTTCCCACAAATGTAATTTATTAAAATGCTTTTTTCAAATATTCTACTCTTTCAGATCGAAATACTGCTAATGCCCTTTTCTTTGTTTTCATTTACGCGAGCCAAACAGCCGAGTAACCCGAAAAGGCCCCTCTTGTATGTTTTGTTTTTGCTGACTCAAGTGAGAAGAAGCCTGATCGGCATTTCACTTAGGAGTTGGGGGAAGAAAATACGGTTGGGAAATTCAAAATTTTCTCAAGTTATCTGAAAATTTCTGATTCCACCTGTCAATCCTCAAATATCGGTGGCTACGTTTGATAAATATGTAGTTGCGAATTATCAAACAATCACTATACCAGAGTTCGTCACCAGCTGTATATAATTATTGCTCTTCTCGATGTCTTTAATAGTTTTGCAACACTAGCAAGTCCCCCCCCCCCTAAACGCTTTGCTCTTTTTAATCGGCTTTCCTAGTACATATTATTTGTAATGCATAACAGTTATTTACTAATCATATATAATTACAGATGATACAGAAAGATGCCTTAGCAAAACGACGTTTTGCGATTCGAAAATTCCGCGGCATTTGCTTGTTTGTTATGGCAAGCCTAGACAAGGGATATCTTCTAAGGGGGGTGCCTTGGTTGGGTGACTTTTTAAGGAGTTCTAATGTGTATTGACGCGTACATCTGGATGAAACCGACCAAAACTCCAGACCGACAGTAGCGCGGGCGGGGCCTGCCGAACGTGAGAACTTCAACACTTCAGCCGTGTACCATGTTCAATGGCTTTATCTACTCAAATCCATCTGAAAATCGAGGGATTTGCGACATTTTACGAATACAGCAATTGAAACATATTATGCTTTTACCAAAGTCAGAGCATAATAATGATCTTTTGCTTTAGCAATGTAGCGCTAGGGTTATTGGCGCCCGGTGCAGTCCTTCAGTTTGCGTCTCATTCTTTCTAAGTTTCAGCATTCTGCCCCCATTTCGGTCCTTTAGTTTTCCACTTTATTATTTCTAAGTGTCCTGCCGGCCACCACGATTGTTTTTTTTGCCGCCGGGGCAGATCCCCCCCTCTCTTATTACGCCATAGTTTTAATTACATAAAAGTGGAGTAAATGCAGAATTTAGTAAATCAGACTATTGACAAGATTTGGTATTCTAAATATTCATATTATACATCTTCTGATTTTAAAATTCTCAACATTTTAATGAATGAAGTAAGGAAAAAAAAAATAAAAGCGAAAGAAAGCTAGTTCTGGGAAAGGATGTCTTCAGGAAACAAATAGTGTCATAAGTTAACAGCTAGGTTATTCATAAAACAAACTGCCATCAATTTAAGCTTATTTTCAGTTGAAAAAAAAAAAAAAAAAAAGAATTCTGGAAGGTTTATTAATAGATAATTTGTTTAAGTACTTTTGGCACCAGGATGTTGATTATTTTAATTATATTAAGCTGATTAAAAACATTTGATAGTTAAAATAAATATTGGTTAGTACTTTTTTTATTTTAAAAAGATTAAAGCAAGGTTTAAGAAAGAAAATTTAGTGTTTTTAAAGAGACCTTTTTAAGTATGTTACAAGAAATTAAAAATAAAGCTTTATGAAAAATAAATTATTGAAAATATTTTAAACTTTATTTCATACCATTGGACAATTCTGTGAGTTAAAAAAAAATATTAATTTTATACCTGCTAAAAAACTTACATGTATAGTAATTATTTTTATTTATTTTAAAGAAATAGTACTTTTTAAAAAACTTATATTCACTTTTCATGAATGAGCAAGCATTAAATTAGAAGTGAAAGAGGAATAACAAATATATTTCAGTGATTTGATTTGATATGGTGTTGTACATTCCAACCATAGGATGTATTACAAAATTTGCATGACTATGTCATTTTTTCCAGCAATCTTCTGTATTTTGAATTAAATTTCCCCAATTTCTGTAGTTATCAATTGATGGATGAGTTAAATTGTTTGATGCAATTTTAATAATGTCTAATAGTAATAAGGGTAACTTTGAAAATCTTTACTTGGTACTCATTCATTAATTATTGCAAACAAAAGAATTTAAATAAAATTCTGATTTATTTAATTAAATTTTATACATCCTGCATTGCAGAAATTTTATTTTTATTACATGCTAAACGCATCTACCCTAATCCACTTACACTGACAGTCCTTTTCTGTTTAAAAGTTTGTACCAATATAGGTGAAATATCATATATGAATGAGATCCAGTAATTGTGGTCCAGTAGTGATAGTGTGATAAAATGGAGGAACAAAAATTAACAGTCCCTCTGCCTTCCCCTACTGCCTAACAAATCATGTCTGGCTAAAAATTTCTGAAATCTTCTTCAATAAATGAACTATTCTTATAAATAATAAACATGTATGTCACACAATTTTGAGAAAAAAAAAATTAAGCAGAAAATTCAATATTACTTATATCAAAACTTCTTTATGCTAGAAGTTTTTTTAAAAATCAAAACTTCTAGTTATGTAGATTTAATTCACATATTTATGTCATGTTTAGACCAAAATATTATCAACAAATTATTTTTCCTATTTCGCTTACACTTACTTCTACTGGATATTTTTCCCAAAAGAAGGGGGGGGGGGGGAACTAAGACAAATTGGAAAAAATCTTACTATGCATTGTAAGTCAGAACACATATTACAACTCTACATATTAAAGTTTCGGGGATCAGATCGTTTCAAACCAGTTTCTATATGTTATCTACCTGTACATTATCGTGGAATCCCAAAGTGCCCTTTTTGAGAACAGGGTGCCCCTTTTGAAAATTTTCCCCCCGGCGGCCCTTTTTTTCTAGAGTCAACACTAATGTACAAACAGTCGACTCCCAAAAATCCACACACATACAATTAAATGTAATCAAGTGTAAACAGTGCAACTTGGAATTAACTAAGATTGAAATTTAACAGTGAATGTGATGTTATTCATCAGCATGGTGAATTATTTTTAGGCAAGCAAATAGTTGATTTTCCGTACCTTATTCTCTATTTTTTAATAATAACTGGAGAGAATTTTGGTGACAGGATAGTAACATGTGGCACAATTTATGGCCGTCTCTATTCATCGATACTGAACATGATGCAGCGTTTTCACTAGAGCAAAAGAATGGAGAATCTCGCATTTTTTCTCCTTTTTCTCGCATTAAAAAATTATTACTGTGAGAGATTCACACACCCTACAAATTGGTTTCATTCTGTGCAAAATTCTCACATTTTGGAAAATTTGAGTGCTTTTTCAAAAAGAGTCGCTCACACTTCCAGTTTTCATAAAGGGGTTGCGTACACAAAATTCTCGCAGTTTCATTCTTTACCTCAATTCTTATTGCTGAATTTTTTTTTTAAACAATATGAGAAAATAATGAAAACAGTAGTAAGTTTAACACAAAATGTAAAAGTGATTTCTCAAGAACTCCTTTAAGTCTCTAGAAGAAAAAAAAAAATTGTCCTGGGGACACGGTTGTTCCACAACTGGGTTATTTTTATTGCATGTAACTGGACCTGACTTACAGACTTGGAGGCCCAATTACATGCAATAAAAATAACTATAAATCATAAATAATTTGGGTGTTTACTCAAGGCAGGGGTAAATACCCATTTATAAATAACATACCTGCAATGTATTTACCCAACTCACAACTATAGTGAGACATTCTCAACCCTTTTCTTTTTAATCTCACTTGATTTTGGAGAAAGGGTGAGAAATTCTCACCCATTTTTTCCCGTAATGAAAACCCTGATGTTGACTATAAGTGGTCTGGATTTAGCAGAAATTCTGCAAAGGACAGAGGCTGGGGACATAAGGGAGTTACTCCTGTACCCTAAGAAAAAAATGTGAGAGTGAATCACTATATGAAGAACACTGCAGATTGGATCTTCAATGGGGATGAAACTGTCAAATGATACACAAAGAAGTGATTCAGTGTTTAGAAGGTACTAAACACTTTTTATGGTTCAACAAATGAAGAAGATTCCGACAGGGGCATCCTGACAAGGTTAGCATCGCATAGTGCTGTAATCTCTGAAGGGGGTGCTATTTTGAACTCAAAAATTGAGGAAAACTTGATTTTAATTAAATAATTAAAGGGGGGGAGGTCATCCTTTTTTTACACTTGCAGGGGCATCACATAACCTAGGACCACCCCTGGATTCAGACTCTGATGCAGAAACTGCTAAAATTCACTTTGATAAGGGATTAGAGAATTGGGGGAGAAATAATTAACATTCATGCCACAACAGAAATATCTACTGACCAGTAAGTGGAATTGTTATGGTGTGGTACAATTTAACTTGCAATTAACTAAGATTGAAATTTAACAGTGAATGTGACGTTATTCATCATTTAAATGGGAATTATGAATTATTGGGAATTCATACTAAGGTTTTAAAACAAACAATATCAACACTAATGTTTGTAAATAAATAATTTAAATGAAAATTTCATCTGTTCATCATATTTTTCAAATTTTTAGTTTACTTAATCTTAAATAAGTGTTGTTTTACAAAATTTAGATTATTATGGTAAAAATACTCTGTTTTATCACCTGAAATCTGAAAAATTCCGAAATGTGCACAAACCCTTCCCCTATGCTGTGCAGATACACAAAGTTACATGGCAACAGATGTCATGAAAAATATAGGCTCTCCAGCTGTGCAAGCCGTTTATCAACTCTTGAGGTCGTGTTACATAACCAGTACACTTTGCATTAATTGGTTAATCTCATATCTGGGCTGAAGATTTTTCAAGGATTGTTTTGATTTTTAAGGTGCCAGTTTGACTGAACAAGTCTGACACATATTCCTTATTTAAAATGAAATTTAAAACTTATCTAAAGAGAAACTAGTACTTTATTTAATGCTTTCTTACATTTTTTGAAAAAAGAATACAATTTGTGTCTAAGTTTTTACTTTTCTCTGAAACAACCATTTTTTCAAGTTCGTTTTTTACTTTGAAAAGCTGATCTTATCCATTTAACATGAAGAAATATGAAGTCTTCTTATTATTGAAAGAATAATTTCAAAGTCAAATCCTTTTCTTTAATGACTTTCTTGATTTACGTTCTTCCGCAGTTAAATAATTCAGCTAACTTTCATTTCGATTTGCCATTCTCATATTTACGCAGAGCTTCAATGTGCTGCTCGAGATGTAGGAAAATGTGTTTCGACATCGTTGCACCTCAAAATTAAAGCATGGAGTGAGTAGAATCTCCTGAAAAATGAGATGGGCGATCCCACTCGGTGGACATTTAGAGGGGGTCAGGTGGCCGCTGATAGAGGTTATTTTAACATTAGGTCTATGAGCTGAAAAATCCGTGCATTGAAAATTTGGTTGTTTGGAGGGGTGGCCGTTCGGAGAGGTTTCAACGTATATCAATATAATAGCCGTTTTTATTTATATTATTGACTTCAAAGATTTCAAAAGTTAGACAAATTTTATTAATTAAAAGATCGAGATATTATGCCTATACTTTAGACATAATTAAAATGACCTATTATTATGTCGGACACTAGTTGACTGATATATTTAATTCAGTGCAGTTTAATAATTTATTAATTAATGTTTTATCATCAAAAAGTTGAGATGAAATAACACATTTTATTCTACAGGCGCAGAGGACATGTATCTTTCATACATTTATTCTTATTTCTAATCTCGGAAGTCTTTTTCATCACCAAATCAGATCCTTTTTTCAAATTAATCAAAAATTTTAAAACCAGCATTCTTTTTTTTTTTGTGTGTGTGTGTCACCCCTCTGCTGGTGTCATCCGGTGCGGTCCGCTCCCCCCCCCCCCCCCACGGCTGAAGAGGTTGATCGCCTTATGTTATAATTACTTTTATGTTTCAGAAGGGGCAATAGGTGACCCCCCTCACTTTGGGCTCAAACATATTCGCCGCATACAAAAAGCAGCCGCTAATTTAAATTAATTAAGATCGCAACAAATTTGATTTAATTAGCTGCGGGAACTACTGGAAATGACATAAACCTCAAAATAGATTAAATTAAAAACTAATGTATGACTTCGATTATACAAATACAAAAATTTATTTCTATCATTCGATGTAGCAATAATCTTGTTATCTTCATCACTAATTTACTGTCATTAGAATGTTTGGCATTATCAATAACGTAAATTATAATCAAATCAACTGACACATCATAGATAAATACTTCAGATAATGAACATTATTATTTTACCCAATTCAGATTTAAACTTACATAGTGTCGATAAAATTTTGTTAGTCTCAACAAACCATGAATATTGAAAATTAAAACAGCTTCTATCATTTTTTCAGATGTAAACAAAACATCTCCTAGGTGACTGGGCTAACGACCGAACTTTTATTTTTCCAGAAGATGTTAATTTTCCCCAATTTTTCCCTTTCCAAATTGTGTCTAGAAGGAGGAAAGAGAACTTTGCCAATGAGCAAATAGAGCTGTTTCACCTACGTCATTATCGCTACTTCACAACTTAGCAACCAACTTTTTTATTAATCAAACATTCGTTCATTTGAGAATGGTCATTGGCCAAAACAAGACCTCCTATATACTAAATATTTCAGTATATAGGAGGTCTTGGGCCAAAAACGCGGCTTTTATCCCTAAATATTGGAGTTGACCGAAAAAAGATATCAGTGACGTCACGTGAAAATACTCTATTGTATTCTCGCATAGCAGACGACAAATGTAACGCTTGTTTTGCTATCAAATGCAACCCGCTGATTTTGATTTTCCGTAGCTGGCCGTAGCTTATACTTCAACTTAAACCAACTAACGTTTTACTTCTTTGTTTTAGGTTTCACAACAAAGCACTGGCAAGGAAGGAAGGCTTTCGTGTGTGGCTTAGTGGGATTCGTTGAGGCATTTGTAAAAATATGAAAAATAGTTTTTAGTATCTTTTTGTCATATTTACAAAATTAACGAAGAATAATGGGAGATCGTAGTTCAGAGTTTAAGAAAAAAATTAGAGAAGTTTTTGCTCCAAAAAATTCCTCCCAAAACGCCGCATTTACAGACGAATATGAAAACGAAATTGATTCTAATGCTGCTTGCTCTGTAATAGAAAGTACAATTGAATTTGGTTTTCATAATGCTAAAAATTCGAATGAAGATACAATCATAACTTCCAATAGTGAGCGGCTTATTGATTGGGTTAATGATTCTAATGCTGCTTGTTCTGTAATAGAAAGTACAATTGAATTTGGTTTTGATAATGCTAAAAATTCGAATGAAGATGCAACCATAACTTCCAATAGTGAGCGGGTTATTGATTGGGTTAATGATTCTAAAGAATGGTTTGGTAAATCTAAAAAGCCGTTTCCATTTCGTGGAAAAAAATTCCCATCAAAGGACACATCATCACGTATTGATCAAGATCAAATAAACAGCTTTAAAGCTAACAAGATTGGTGAAGTACCTAAAAGAGATTTTGCTTTGAAAGGTATTGAATATAGTACCTCAAAAGATGTGCAGGAACGTGGGAAAATGTTTACAACAATAAAAGTAAATATAATCATTAAAATATACCTTTTAGTATTTAGCTAAGCTAAGAAATGAAAGTAATATAATAGTTAAATGTGTATTTAAAGCATCTTGTTTCATTTCATTATTTGCTGTAAATTGTAAATTTTTCAGAATCATAAAATAATTTAGGTATCTATATGAACTAATTACTAAGGTGTAAGTTGCAATACATGTTTATTTAATATCAGCTATTGTGTTAAAAATTAGTTATGTATAAGCATGGGCGCTGGGAAGGGCATGTACTTGCACCCCCCTGGAATTTGAATAAATAAGGTAATTAACGTGGTATCCCCATGCATCAAAGGAGGCTCTTATCTGCAACAGAGTATTCAACGAAATTCAGCCACATTTATTTGAAATGGCCTTGGAAAATTTCGACAAAAGAGTACATATGTGCCAATGTGCCAGAGAAGCCATGGAGGCAATTTGGTTGATGTGCTATTCCATATATAGCCTTATCCTGTGTTTAAAAAAAAAAGTGTGTTTTCTATTTTATTCAAAGCTTGCATAAATTTTGGGACACCCTGTGTAAGTATGTGTGCTATATATGGTGCACCCCCATATCTTGGTGCACCCCCCTGGATAAAATCCTGCCGGCGCCCTTGTATATAAAGGGCTGTCAAATAAAAACAGGATGAATTTAGAAAACTAAACTATTAATTATTTCAAAAGAATTCACCATAACTGTTAGTACATTATTCCACTGTGAAACAAAATGGTCAATGCCTTCATGAAAAAGTCTTTGGAGTTGGCTATGGAGCATCTCTTCATCTGAAGAAAATCAAAGACCATAAATATCTATCCAGGGTTACAAAAGTTTGAAAATTGTATGGAGGGTTTGTAAGATTGTCAGAGCAAAATTTCTGCATTGTAGCTGAAACAACCTTGGTAACATGTGGGCAGTGGCGGATTAATGCAAGTTTGTCAGGGGGCAGTTAGTTAGAAGATTGACATATACCTCCATTTTATGGAAGTAAAATAGGATCTTGTACATTAATTTCTTTTGTCTCGGGGGGGGGGGGGGGGTCACCCCCTCCGCCCCCCCCCTTTAATCCGCCCTTGCATGTGGGTTGACATTATCTGCAACAGAATCTTGCTGTCCACACAAACACAGGTAAAATCATACAAGATGGTGCACACCCCATGTAAACACAGCGACAGTCGCTGGAGCTTGGCAGTTGCCAAGCCCCAGCGACTGTCGCCAACCATCTTGCATGATCAGCAGAGTATTTTAACACATTAAAATTGCACACATATTCTACTAAAAACATTAAAACAAAGTACACCGTCCATATTTAACCAAAAAAGTCTGCAAATTCAGTAACGGGCAATTTCAAATGAGCAAACAGTGGACTGTTTTTAACTAAAAAAACTACAGTGGATTAAGCAACCTAGTTGTACTACTAATGTAAACAGGGCAAACACTGGGCCATTTTCAACTCAAAAAAACATCAGTGGATTAAACAACTTAGTTGTACACTTCATACAAAGTCAATATGATTAGAATAGCACATAAATATAGCACTTACGACAACTTAAAAACATCAATTTAAAATTCATATTAAAAACTTTAAACATTGCAAAGATTCATTAAAAAAAAAGCACTTACCTTTATTTTTTTCAATTAACCACTTAGAAATGTCCCTAATACCCACTGGCTTATAACGTAAAACCAGCATTTGTTTTATTTAGCTTTATATTCACACCATATTTCTAACAAACACACACACACATTCTTTTCATACATAATATATTTCATTCTCTTCCATCCATAACATGAAACAATTTCAATTTCCCAAACTGACAAGACGATGCACGTTTCTTTATGGTTGCCAGTCAAAACTACCATCGGCAGGGTACTTCACTCCCGCTTCGCATCGCCCATGACAGTTCCAGAACGATCACCAAATGAAATGTAAACAATCATCGATATGTAAACAGCACCGGATACAGAATATAGTCCCAAACACATGAGAAGTTTGAAGTCGCCCCCACAGGAGGGGGCGAGATTTTGGAGATTTATGGTAGAGAGCCGTTATCTCACTTGTTCTGGGGTAAAAAACCCATTGGTTCTGGGGTAAAAAACCCCGGTGACCAGGCGTCCAGTAGAGTTGAAGACTCGGAACCATCTGAGAAGCCACAGTGAGCTTATTGTATAGACGCTGGATAACGTGCGGTGATCTTTGGTTGCAGGTGGTCAGAGCTGTTAGCCGACAGGCTGTCAGTAAGGATGATCGTGGGGATGTATCAGCTAAGAAGCTCATCCAGTGCAGTACAGAGTGCTAAGGCTTCCGCGGTAAAGATAGAGTTGACGTTGTTGAGGATATAATGGAATTTCCGGAGAGAGGTGCAACCACCAATGGCGGTGATGTCATGTGTTTTACTTGCGTCAGTTGCTATGAAATTGTGAGTTTGCCGGAGCTGTTTGAAAAAAGCATTGAAAAGGTTTGAAACCGCAGGGGCACAGTGATTCTTGTTTTGGAAGGCCAGTCTGTCAGAGATGACAGACCAAGGGGCCAGAGAGAGGAAGGAGGAGGGGGCAACTGGAATGAGATGGTCGACGGTACAATCCCATTCAGCCAAGATATTGTTAAAGTCTGGGAGGAGGGAGAAACAGGATTTCGAAGTTTGATATCCATTGCGAGAAAGGAAAGACCACAGGGGCAACAAGGTCCCTAAGGAGATGTGTTTGATCAAAAATTTGGTTCTAAGAGCACGGATCCTGTCGTTGGCACTGAGGGAGTTGGCATGTTACAGCAGGACAATGTTAGGGACCCATCTGGGAAGGCTGAGTGCAATACGTAGAGACGTAGTTTGGATCACTTCCAGACTCTCAATTAGAGAGAGACACTGAGAGAAGAATGCCGAGGCACCATAATCCAAAAGGCTTCAGATGGTGTAGTTGGCTAGTTTCACCAGGTGCGCCGAGCGGGCCCCGTAGTGGCGAGAAGAGAGCACTTTTAGGAGATTGATACGCTTGAGCGCCTTTTTCTTTATATAGTTCGTGTGGTTATGGAGACCACCCCGTCTCGAGAAATGGAAGCCAAGATATTTTAGAAAGTTTGACCACTCAATTAAACACCCCTGTATAGAAAAGTTCACATGGCTTTCCCGGTCCTTCCAGAAAGGTTTACAGCGCGACATTTTTCCGGGCTAACAGAAAGTTTCCAAAAACGGCACCACTGGCCGATCCACAACAGAGTCTTGTGGAGTTTCCTTTCACAGGTATCAAGGTTGTGGGTAGAGCAGTATAAAAAGATGTTGTCTGCTTACACAATACAGTTAACACCCTGTTCCAGGACTTCAAAAAAATCATGCATATAGATTGCAGTAATGTCGCTAGACTTTGGAAGAGACGGGTCCTTGGGACCCAAGGCTCCAAAATTTACGGGTACTTTTTTCCAAAAAGTGGGTCCTTATCGATATAAAAGCATTTGGTTAATTTCACGACTAATGTTATCATGTCTCACCCATTTTGGTTTGCTGATGCGTATGAATATCTTATTTATAAATAACCTAAAACTTATATTTCAAAAAATAAATAAATAAAATGAATTATAATTAATAAAGAAAAATTTGTTGTGACATGCATGTCATTTACTTTGCCTTCACGGCAAAGCCTTCCTGATGACGCCCTGAATCCTAATAATTAATAAATCCTAATAATAAAATCCCCTTTTGTATGTACAGTAAAAACCGGGAGAAAGGCTGCATCGGTAGAAATGTTTAAGAAAGTAAAATGTACTCGCAGAACAGCCGCAACATCTTAAATTATTAAAACTACAATAAAATACCGTTCAAGCGCCCCCTCCATCTTATATTAATTTAAAAAAATAATTACTATGTATTAATAAATTTATCACAAGGAAAATCGGAATATATTTGAGGAAGGAAAGGATATACAACAGTAAAATATGGAACCCCCCCCCTTTTCTCTTCTAAATTGTTTAAAATATTTACCGCTTCTATAGCTTATAGATTTCATTTCTAAATAATATTTGTCAGATTTAATATAAAACAAATCATTGTTTACATTTACATAAGCGAATATTAAAAATAAATAATGAAAAAACTTTATTCAATTCCGATAGTCCACCATCTCTAACGGAACAACCTCTAACATGAAAACGGAAGTGTGAGGGAGGGAGAAAGGAGAAGAACGTCAAAGTAATCCCCTTTTTTCTTCAGCTTAACCACGTGTGCGCACAGCACGATATATATCCCGGGTAAAAGCAGAGTATAGGGGAAAACTCGCAATGCATCATGGGAAAGCGAACACTCCTATGCCTCCTTTCGACTAGGGATCTTTCTACCCTGCATTTTCCCCCCCATGTAGGGGAAGCGTTACTCCGCATTTGTGTGCATGTAAACGGGCCCACAAAGCCGTTCACGATGTCAATCTCCCCGAGTAAAACACAAGCAGTTTGTGTTTTACTAGAGATTTACTCAAAATTGGCAATCTGAACGCACCCTCTCTCACCTTTTTTTTTTTTTTTTTCAAAATTTTGCATGATGGAAATTACACGTCCCGGGGGACGCGTTGTAACTTTTCTTTTGCGTCCCATCATCGATTTTTTGCGTATTTGATGCGTTATAGCGCATAAGCGGCATCACTGGATTGTGAACAGGAGGGGGGAGATGACGCTACCCTGAGGGAGACCTTTAGAAAGGGAGTGCAAGCTTGAAACAGTGCCTCTCCAAGACACCTGAATATGCCGCTCAAGCAGGAAGTTATGGATCCAGCGGAGGATCTGCCTGTTGATGTGTAGCAGAGCACATTTTGTTATCAAGCCGTCGATATAAATGGAGTCGTAAGATGCATGGATATCCAGGGACACTCCTAAGAAAAACTCCTTGTTGGTCCGGGCCAGGTGAAGATCGAGGTTCAGTTTGGTCACTGCTGTCTGACTGTCCTTCCACTGCAGGAACCCAAAGTGTCGAGAATCCACAGAGGGATGTGAGAGAAGAAAATGGTGAAGACGCTGGCAGATCATACGTTCTTGTACCTTGCACATCACTGCCGTCAGGGCGATGGGACAATAAGACTTGGCGGAATCCGCCAGCTTCTCTGGTTTGAGGATCGGCAGAATCTGAGAAATTCACCAGTCTGTGGGGATATCCCCAGTCTCCCAGATAAAAACACATGAGAATTTGGCAGACAGTGTTCGCCATACACAACCAACATTCAGGCATGAAATCCACTTCTGAACATTCCTGCAGTCAAAAAATACACTATATCTCATTGTTTCTCTTTCCCTGATATAGTGACATTGGATGCTCCCTAGGATTATGACTAAAAAAATTTTTCCCAATTTTGTATCTCCTGTATTTGCAAATGAACTTTTGGAATTAGATTACTAAAAAATTATTGAAGGTGACACTAAAGAAACCACCCTCAACAAATCATTTCTGCTTCAGAGTGTGTCAAAAAAAAAAAAAAATGGTGCTCATAGTAACATGTGACTGATGTATTTTTAATACTTTCTGATTTCGTACTTTATGTTCTTCTGATTTTGTAGTTTAAGTTAGTATTATGTTGACATAAATGAAATGAAGAAATCGAGAAAAATTCAGAATCGTGGATGAGGAATGTAGCTATGAATTCAACAAAAAGACGAGATATACCTAAAATTCAAACTTAGCCCTTTTACTCGACTACAGTAAAGGACAGGCATTATTGGTTGCTATCTTGCTACTTCTGGAAACAGCAAAAAATGAGAAAGAAGGGATAAATCTGATAACAGTGAACTTACCATTCTCTAGAGAAAATTTAACTTTCTAATTTTAGCAAAACAAACAGTTATATCAAAAGTAATTAAATTGATTGGAGAGATTGAAAAATAAAATAAAATAAATAGAAAGAGGAAACAGGATTCATTTCAAAATGAAATTGAAAATATATTTGGCATAACAAAAAAACATGGAAATTGATTATGGCACGAAATATACAAGGTACAAGTTAAATACAAAGTATAATTAGATATGTAACAATCACAGTTTCTCAACTATCGTCCACTCATCTTTCTAAGTTAGCATTAAAAAAATCTTGCATGAATCAACCGGTCACTGCAAATGATGTGGATGACGTATTATCAGAAGATAGTAATGGAATCTTTTCCGAAATAACATCTGTATCTGAATCAATGAAAATAAAATTACAAAGGAAATGAGTCGCCCAATTTAACATCACAAGCAGCTAAGTTGGTGACCCAACTGTATGTTTAAAGTAATAAAGATGCTGTAGTGTGTGCCAGTCTGCCCAAAGATGGAATGAATATTCCAACACCATCACAGTTAGATTGTTTGACGAGTTTTGATAATAAGTGGTGAAGATGTGACTCATAAAATAAAATCAATTTTTCAAGAACAGAAATATTTCTTCTTTTACTTCTAGGTAAGCAAATTGCACATCAGGAGTATAAACAAGTGATAGTCTTGAGCAATTCGCTTAAAAAATTTAAATTAGGTGTAGTAAAATACAAAACAGATCATCACAGAACATTGACAATGTACTGCAAAGTTTTCTGAATGAATCTGATGCATGAAAGAACTTCAAAATTATTAATGTGTCACAACAGTAGTAAATTCTTGTCAATGGAATTGTTAAAAATTAAAAACTTCAATGGTCATAAGAGGATTTGATCAGCCACAGTACATTGACTGCCAGTAACATATTCTTGATTGAATTATAAAACATAATTTAGATTTCTTTATTCTGAAGCCTTTCACCAAACTAATGAATTTGTGGATGAAATGATAAACAATACCATGCCTTGCAACAGTCCCACAAGCCAAAAGGTGAAATGATAACTGTACCAAATCTAGGTTGGTGAGATGATTTTCAATTTCGGTATAAGTTATGTTGAGCATTTCGTTTCCTAAAAAAACCAGGTGCAAACCCAGAAATTAAATGTATATGATTACCACCTCTTCAGAATATCAGATGAAATTGACGTGCTACATATGCCTTTATTTAGTACTAGCTGCCTTCGGTGACCAGTTTTGGCTAACGATGGCCGCTTCGCAGCCAAAATGTGCAACCTAGATCACACTGACCTCTTCGCGACTGGCTTGTGCAACCTACAGCACACGGGCATCTTCAGAACCAAAATTTGCAACCTACGGGACATCCCCCCCAGCTAGTAATTATAGATTTGCAATGAAAACAAAATAAACGACAATAAATTAACCTAAATAAAAGCTATGATCCAACAACATTGAAATCAAAATTCATCCAGTTAAATGAATTCAAAATCAAACAAACACTTATGACAAAAACATATGTCACCAAAAACAATCTAAAATACTCAATTAAACACTTCAAAATTAAACAAGTACTTATGGATTTATGACAAAAATAAAACATATGTCCCAAAACAATCGAAATAAAAGTTAAGATCCAACAATGTTGAAACCAAAATATCAGGTTGTAACGAAAGTTTTCCGCCAAATCTGCTTGAAAAACTAACTTCTAACTCCTTAGATAACTGTTTTTGAACTTTCGGTACCAAACCTGCACAGTGTCACGTGATACAACAATAGTATTTAAAGCTGTACTCATTATTCGTTGATATTCTGTAGCTGACTTTTTGCAACACAACTGGAAGTACATGATGGTTCTAATCCTCTAGAGTGATAGTTCCATTTGACACACCTTGTACTTAATGATAACTATATTTTTTTACAGATTTCATAACACAGTGTTATAAAGTAAGTCTCTTTCTTTCAAATGCCAAAAATCGTTTGACAAAATATGAGCAAATACGCCAACGCGAACTGTGTACTGACGATGTTTACGATGGCGGGAAACTTTCGTTACAACCTAATACATCCGTTTAAATGAACTCAAAATTAAACAAACGCTGTCACCAAAACAATCTAAAACACTCAAACACTTTTAAAATAGGATTTAACAAATGTCATGCCATTAACATTTAAAAACACTTTGGTGAGAGCAATGAAAAAAAAAAAAAAAAAAAAACGTGACTTCCACAAACAACAACAAATATGTTTTTCTCCTCTCAAAGAGTGTTGCCAATATCTAAAAAAGGAATTCCTACTTTGTAACTTTCTGCAATGCTAATAGATCCGTTGTAGATGTAACACATGTAAATTTTTATCTCTAATGGGGAGAAAGAGATGGAAGAACTACCAAAAATGCCAAACAGATAAATATTTGGATCTGAAATTTATTTCAAAAACTATGCTTTGACTGTGTTAAAAGTACTTGCATTACAACTTTCACTGTCATTGGTGTGGAATATTATTTATGAATTGAACAAAATGATAGTCATTTTCTGATTCTGTACTAAAAAGTTCATTGATAACCACTACAGGCAAAAAAATTTTTTTTTTTTTTTTTTTTTGTCGTAACTAATGCTCTTGGTCAGCAGTAAAGTGAGATCAGCTGTCAGCTGATCTCACTTTGAGCCATAAGCTTCAAGTTTTCAGAATTATTAGGGGGGGGGGGACTGAGCCCTTAGCTAGTTCCTGACTACAGATAATCAGCTGCTAGTACTACAGTGAAACCTCGTTATAAGGTCACCCGTGGGGATTGTAGAAAAGTGACCTTATAAGCAGGTTGACCATATATGCAGTACAAGTAAACAGCCATCTACTTTAACTCAGATACATGTTTTTGCAAGTAATATTATATATAAATATATATTAGGGAAAGCAGAATTATATATTGTTATTGGATTAATATGTTTTATTTATTGTTGAAACACAATTTAGCATTTAAAATATTTGTAAAAAACACACATAAGATGTTATAGGTAAGAGGATATGTACGTTTCAGCCAAAAATTGTTTTGGCCTTCTTCAGTCCAAGCCCTTCGTTGCAAGCAACTCAGGGAACTCAAGCACAGGGGACCAGAGTCCCCTGTGTTGCTTGCAATGAAGGGCTTGGACTGAAGAAGGCCAAAACAATTTTTGGCTGAAACGTAGGTATCCTCTTACCTATAACATCTTATGTGTGTTTTTTACAAAGTTTTTTATTTACTTTATTGTTTAACACCAGTATTTTGAGTGTTTTTTCCATTTAAAATATTTATTTATGTAGGATTGCCTTTCCTTCAGTGGGAATAATACCGTAAGCGGGTGTCGGTTGAGTTGGCGACTTTTTTTTGTCGCCAACATCCAACCTTGGCGACTTTTTTTTTGCGCCAATTAAAACATAAACATACGTTGACACACAAGTAACAAAATTAACCCAAAACTACAATACACTTATCTAAACACATAAAAACATTTTTAGACATATTTCAAATGCAATTATGAACAAAATTCACATAAACAAAGCACTAGCTCTGGACTATAGGTACGTTAAAAAATAAATAAGCCGTAACCTTCAAATTATGCAAAATATGTTTCTGCACATAATTATACAACAAAATTTTCCTTAAAACGTTAAAATCGCAGTTTTAAATTAATAGACAAACACTCAAATAAACCGACTACTTCCCCCCCTCCCCCCCACAAACAACTAAAAAATATTTATATATTGAAACATATTTAAATTGAATACTTCATGTGATTTCAAGATAAATATACTGCAAATATTTTAACAAAATGCTAAAAACACTCTTTATAAAATAACAGAAAACCAATATAATAAACCGCCTACCTCCTTCCTCCCCCCCCCAGTGATTTTTGCAATTTAATACCTCCAAAACACACAAAATTTACACTATTAATAAGAATCGAATGAAAACTGATCACAAACAACTCAAAAACCATTGCATATTAATTCAAATTAAACCTAAAAATTGTACAAGAATTCTGCAAATCAGGGGCAAAACCATATAACAATTAAAATTAACCATCCCTCTTAAAAACCTTAAAAATTTTACTTTTTCATCCCAATTCACAAAAAATAACACAACATACTAAAAACCTTACATAAATATGAAACATAAGATCATAAATATACTCAACTGTACACACGTGTACCGTAAAGCAAGGAATAAACATTTAAATAAATAAAAGAACCACATACCTCAAATTTTATTCATAAACAACGTAACATTATTCCAAAATGAATCCACCTCGAACATTCAAATATGCATATTAACTGTAGATCAACACACGCTATATATATTCTTCACATCTCTCAACAAACATTTTGAAACTTCTTGTCAAATTTCACTTTACAAAGAATAAATAAACAACGCCCCGAAACAACTACACAAATACGACAGCAAAACTAATAAAAATGACGCAGTAAGTCAAAACCGAAACTTCGGTTCCCGGTTAAAAGTTACATTCCTTAGACCAATCAAATAATTCCTCAAAATACATTCGGTTACGGTTAAAAAAAATCAACCAATCAGAATTTCCTTTCTACACAGCAAGATACAACAACTCAACTTCTCCACCAGGTTGCTAGAGAATTCCAAAACAATCGCTACTTTTACCGTCCTGTTTACTAAGTCCCAAGTTGGCGACACATCTTGCTTGGCGATGGTCACCCGCTTACGGTATTATCCCCCCTTCAGTTTAGATGTTCTTAACACTACTTTATCAAGATCACTAACAGTATTTTAATGTTCCTCTGAGGCCTCAGATTGCGTAAAAAATACCTAACATTGCTCAACAAAAGTGCAGTGAGAAAACATGTGAAACACACACACACAAACTTGGAACTTATTCCAGGGATGGGTGGGATACATGCGCTGTATCCAACATTTTTTTCCTTTCTATACATTGGAAAGAACAAGATGCAATCCTCTTTTAAAAGAAATGAGTGGCTTATTCAGGATTAAACGGGGGGGTTATGCCCTTTTGTAATCTTGCAAACTGTCCCTTTCCTTATCAACACAATAAACAAAGGCTAAATTGCTTATCTTTTACAGAAAGATAGCTTTGTCAATTTTCAGAAATATTCCCACAGTGATCAAAGTGACCATATAAGATGTATAGATAGGAGGGCATGACCCTATTAAAATATATAGAATTCCTATTCAGTCAGCCAGGACTTTTCAAAAGTGACCATATACGCAGGGGGACCTTATAAGGGAGTGACCATATAACGAGGTTTGACTATACAGTCAACTCCCGCTAATCCGCGACTCTATAATCCCCGAACGCCTGTAATCCGCAATATATTTCAAATGTAAACAAACCAGTTTGTTTACATTTTGAGCAGCATTTGACTGGTAATATTACTGTTATAGAAGTTATTTGATTGGCTGAATGTTATAAAGACATTTATTAATGCTTTTCAACAGGTAATTGAAGTAAATAATTTCATATATTTGAGCATATTATCATGTAATTAAAAGTGCAGAAACTTATATCCTAAGTTGCATGTGTTCAGTGAATGGATGTAAATAACGAACTCCGAAACAATGCACCATCCAATCACATCGTTTCACTCTTTCCAAAGACGATCGTAAAGATTGACCGTTGCAATTAAAATTGGGTGAAAATATGTTTAACTTTAAACGCAAACAGCGATTTGGCAGGCTACGCAGCAGTTGCGCAATTTTCCGATCCCCCCCCCACCTCACCCTTTTGATCTTCTGTCTAGCGATTTATTATGCAAAACTTTCTCCACATTACTGTAGTTCTGTAGGAAGAAAAACATAAACAGACCACATGGCCTTTCTCTTTGTTTACATTTAACTGCTGGAGGAGCACCAGCAAAAATAATGAATCATCAGCGCTTGAAATGTAATGCATGTGTGTGTGTGTGTGAAGAGGATAACATTCTTTTCCTCTTTAAGGCTTATGTAATAGCATAGAATATTTTTACATAACGAGAAAAGGAGAATTACCTTGCAAGGTCTAAAATTAATGTAATACTGAGATATCAAATATATACAAATAATGCACCGCATGCCCCCCCCCCAAACCCCCCCCCCTCCCCGCTGTTCGCGAGTGACCAGTGAAATTCCTCCCTTTCTGATTGAGCTTGTTTATTTTATAATAGATAGATTTAGTTAAAAACGGTCTTTCAAAGAAATTAAAAACAACAACAACAACTGCCCTTTAAAAAAAAAAAAAAATATTTGTTGAAAAATTTCCGGATTTGGGGTCCCCTACTATACTATTACTTTTGAAGAAGGGTTAGCTCTGGGAGACAAGTCTTTAAACATTTTGCAAAAGCAATCATTTGTCAGTGACCGAGAGTTATTGACAATTAGAAGGCTTGAGGACAAAATTTCTGAAGAAAAATTAAAATCTCTTAAACAAATTACAATCACTGCAATGTTTGAAAAATGAAAAATAAATAAAAACTTAGAGGGAATTTATTCTTTTAATTTTGTATTAGTAATTGTATTTAATATTAAAAGTATAGTTCAGCAGCATAAATATTTTCTTTCATCAGTCCTTTAGTAAATTCTTTGTAAATTTCATTGTATTATTTATTGTATTTATATTCACTTTTAATTGTGTTTTTATTCAACAGCATATGCATTTTCTTTCATCAGTTCCTATTTGTTTACAGTAAATTGACTATAATTTAAAGGGAAATTCTAAATATAAAAATGTAAACAAAAAAAATGACCTATAATCCGCAAAATCCTGTAATCCGCACAACCCTTGGTCCCAGTGAGTGCGGATTAGAGGGAGTTGACTGTACTTACATTTAATTAATGCACTTGATGTATGCGCATGCACGCATACAGATATACTCTCATACAGAGGTGGTAATATAGCAAAAAATTCCCGATCTCTAGGTATCGGCCTGTGCAAACAGTTGAGACAAAATTTCAGGAACAGTTATTCAGAGGTATCAACTTGAGATTCTGTGAATGGCAATAAAGTGGCACTCATGGTTATCATTATAAGTACAGAAATTCAACATTTTTGAATGGCAACACTTCTTTTTTTCTGATTGTAAAATCCTCAGCAAATGCGAAAATCCTAAAGAGCATTGGAACGGTATGTCTACTAAAAAAATGGACTTGTTACACACCACAAAAATAACTCTGTAAATGGCCAATACAAATTTATATATGACTGAAGGAAGACACCAGTCACAGAACAATGTTTATCAGATATTCATTCTGTAATTGGTACCTTGCCTTTGTCCTGTGCAAATTTCCTCCATATGTCCTAGTCGTATTTCAGTTGGCCTTGACATAGCTGTTTTTATGCATATAACACTTTCATTTTTTGTGTTAACGTACCGTTCTGATGCCTTTACTTTTTTCCACAGCATCTTCAATTTCTTTTCTTTTTTTAAAAAAAGTAGCTATCTTCGACTGAGGTATCCCATACTCTTTGGCGGCATCAACTTGCTTTAATCAAAGGCTAAATTGCTTATCTTTTACAGAAAGATAGCTTTGTCAATTTTCAGAAATATTCCCACAGTGATCAAAGTGACCATATAAGATGTATAGATAGGAGGGCATGACCCTATTAAAATATATAGAATTCCTATTCAGTCAGCCAGGACTTTTCAAAAGTGACCATATACGCGGGGGGACCTTATAAGGGAGTGACCATATAACGAGGTTTGACTATACAGTCAACTCCCGCTAATCCGCGACTCTATAATCCCCGAACGCCTGTAATCCGCAATATATTTCAAATGTAAACAAACCAGTTTGTTTACATTTTAAGCAGCATTTGACTGGTAATATTACTGTTATAGAAGTTATTTGATTGGCTGAATGTTATAAAGACATTTATTAATGCTTTTCAACAGGTAATTGAAGTAAATAATTTCATATATTTGAGCATATTATCATGTAATTAAAAGTGCAGAAACTTATATCCTAAGTTGCATGTGTTCAGTGAATGGATGTAAATAACGAACTCCGAAACAATGCACCATCCAATCACATCGTTTCACTCTTTCCAAAGACGATCGTAAAGATTGACCGTTGCAATTAAAATTGGGTGAAAAATATGTTTAACTTTAAACGCAAACAGCGATTTGGCAGGCTACGACAGCAGTTGCGCAATTTTCCTGATTCCCCCCCCCCCACCTCACCCTTTTGATCTTCTGTCTAGCGATTTATTATGCAAAACTTTCTCCACATTACTGTAGTTCTGTAGGAAGAAAAAAAGAAAAACATAAACAGACCACATGGCCTTTCTCTTTGTTTACATTTAACTGCTGGAGGAGCACCAGCAAAAATAATGAATCATCAGCGCTTGAAATGTAATGCATGTGTGTGTGTGTGTGTGTGTGAAGAGGATAACATTCTTTTCCTCTTTAAGGCTTATATAATAGCATAGAATATTTTTACATAACGAGAAAAGGAGAATTACCTTGCAAGGTCTAAAATTAATGTAATACTGAGATATCAAATATATACAAATAATGCACCGCATGCCCCCCCCAAACCCCCCCTCCCCGCTGTTCGCGAGTGACCAGTGAAATTCCTCCCTTTCTGATTGAGCTTGTTTATTTTATAATAGATAGATTTAGTTAAAAACGGTCTTTCAAAGAAATTAAAAACAACAACAACAACTGCCCTTTAAAAAAAAAAAAAATGTTTGTTGAAAAATTTCCAGATTTGGGGTCCCCTACTATACTATTACTTTTGAAGAAGGGTTAGCTCTGGGAGACAAGTCTTTAAACATTTTGCAAAAGCAATCATTTGTCAGTGACCGAGAGTTATTGACAATTAGAAGGCTTGAGGACAAAATTTCTGAAGAAAAATTAAAATCTCTTAAACAAATTACAATCACTGCAATGTTTGAAAAAATGAAAAATAAATAAAAACTTAGAGGGAATTTATTCTTTTAATTTTGTATTAGTAATTGTATTTAATATTAAAAGTAGTAGTTTCAGCAGCATAAATATTTTCTTTCATCAGTCCTTTAGTAAATTCTCTTGTAAATTTCATTGTATTATTTATTGTATTTATATTCACATTTAATTGTGTTTTTATTCAACAGCATATGCATTTTCTTTCATCAGTTCCTATTTGTTTACAGTAAATTGACTATAATTTAAAGGGAAATTCTAAATATAAAAATGTAAACAAAAAAAATGACCTATAATCCGCAAAATCCTGTAATCCGCACAACCCTTGGTCCCAGTGAGTGCGGATTAGAGGGAGTTGACTGTACTTACATTTAATTAATGCACTTGATGTATGCGCATGCACGCATACAGATATACTCTCATACAGAGGTGGTAATATAGCAAAAAATTCCCGATCTCTAGGTATCGGCCTGTGCAAACAGTTGAGACAAAATTTCAGGAACAGTTATTCAGAGGTATCAACTTGAGATTCTGTGAATGGCAATAAAGTGGCACTCATGGTTATCATTATAAGTACAGAAATTCCAACATTTTTTGAATGGCAACACTTCTTTTTTTCTGATTGTAAAATCCTCAGCAAATGCGAAAATCCTAAAGAGCATTGGAACGGTATGTCTACTAAAAAAATGGACTTGTTACACACCACAAAAATAACTCTGTAAATGGCCAATACAAATTTATATATGACTGAAGGAAGACACCAGTCACAGAACAATGTTTATCAGATATTCATTCTGTAATTGGTACCTTGCCTTTGTCCTGTGCAAATTTCCTCCATATGTCCTAGTCGTATTTCATTTGGCCTTGACATAGCTGTTTTTTATGCATATAACACTTTCATTTTTTTGTGTTAACGTACCGTTTCTGATGCCTTTACTTTTTTCCACAGCATCTTCAATTTCTTTTCTTTTTTTTAAAAAAGTAGCTATCTTCGACTGAGGTATCCCATACTCTTTGGCAGGACATCAACTTGCTTTAATCAAAGGCTAAATTGCTTATCTTTTACAGAAAGATAGCTTTGTCAATTTTCAGAAATATTCCCACAGTGATCAAAGTGACCATATAAGATGTATAGATAGGAGGGCATGACCCTATTAAAATATATAGAATTCCTATTCAGTCAGCCAGGACTTTTCAAAAGTGACCATATACGCAGGGGGACCTTATAAGGGAGTGACCATATAACGAGGTTTGACTATACAGTCAACTCCCGCTAATCCGCGACTCTATAATCCGCGAACGCCTGTAATCCGCAATATATTTCAAATGTAAACAAACCAGTTTGTTTACATTTTGAGCAGCATTTGACTGGTAATATTACTGTTATAGAAGTTATTTGATTGGCTGAATGTTATAAAGACATTTATTAATGCTTTTCAACAGGTAATTGAAGTAAATAATTTCATATATTTGAGCATATTATCATGTAATTAAAAGTGCAGAAACTTATATCCTAAGTTGCATGTGTTCAGTGAATGGATGTAAATAACGAACTCCGAAACAATGCACCATCCAATCACATCGTTTCACTCTTTCCAAAGACGATCGTAAAGATTGACCGTTGCAATTAAAATTGGGTGAAAATATGTTTAACTTTAAACGCAAACAGCGATTTGGCAGGCTACGCAGCAGTTGCGCAATTTTCCGATCCCCCCCCCCCACCTCACCCTTTTGATCTTCTGTCTAGCGATTTATTATGCAAAACTTTCTCCACATTACTGTAGTTCTGTAGGAAGAAAAAACATAAACAGACCACATGGCCTTTCTCTTTGTTTACATTTAACTGCTGGAGGAGCACCAGCAAAAATAATGAATCATCAGCGCTTGAAATGTAATGCATGTGTGTGTGTGTGTGAAGAGGATAACATTCTTTTCCTCTTTAAGGCTTATGTAATAGCATAGAATATTTTTACATAACGAGAAAAGGAGAATTACCTTGCAAGGTCTAAAATTAATGTAATACTGAGATATCAAATATATACAAATAATGCACCGCATGCCCCCCCCCAAAACCCCCCCCCCTCCCCGCTGTTCGCGAGTGACCAGTGAAATTCCTCCCTTTCTGATTGAGCTTGTTTATTTTATAATAGATAGATTTAGTTAAAAACGGTCTTTCAAAGAAATTAAAAACAACAACAACAACTGCCCTTTAAAAAAAAAAAAAAATATTTGTTGAAAAATTTCCGGATTTGGGGTCCCCTACTATACTATTACTTTTGAAGAAGGGTTAGCTCTGGGAGACAAGTCTTTAAACATTTTGCAAAAGCAATCATTTGTCAGTGACCGAGAGTTATTGACAATTAGAAGGCTTGAGGACAAAATTTCTGAAGAAAAATTAAAATCTCTTAAACAAATTACAATCACTGCAATGTTTGAAAAATGAAAAATAAATAAAAACTTAGAGGGAATTTATTCTTTTAATTTTGTATTAGTAATTGTATTTAATATTAAAAGTATAGTTCAGCAGCATAAATATTTTCTTTCATCAGTCCTTTAGTAAATTCTTTGTAAATTTCATTGTATTATTTATTGTATTTATATTCACATTTAATTGTGTTTTTATTCAACAGCATATGCATTTTCTTTCATCAGTTCCTATTTGTTTACAGTAAATTGACTATAATTTAAAGGGAAATTCTAAATATAAAAATGTAAACAAAAAAAATGACCTATAATCCGCAAAATCCTGTAATCCGCACAACCCTTGGTCCCAGTGAGTGCGGATTAGAGGGAGTTGACTGTACTTACATTTAATTAATGCACTTGATGTATGCGCATGCACGCATACAGATATACTCTCATACAGAGGTGGTAATATAGCAAAAAATTCCCGATCTCTAGGTATCGGCCTGTGCAAACAGTTGAGACAAAATTTCAGGAACAGTTATTCAGAGGTATCAACTTGAGATTCTGTGAATGGCAATAAAGTGGCACTCATGGTTATCATTATAAGTACAGAAATTCAACATTTTTGAATGGCAACACTTCTTTTTTTCTGATTGTAAAATCCTCAGCAAATGCGAAAATCCTAAAGAGCATTGGAACGGTATGTCTACTAAAAAAATGGACTTGTTACACACCACAAAAATAACTCTGTAAATGGCCAATACAAATTTATATATGACTGAAGGAAGACACCAGTCACAGAACAATGTTTATCAGATATTCATTCTGTAATTGGTACCTTGCCTTTGTCCTGTGCAAATTTCCTCCATATGTCCTAGTCGTATTTCAGTTGGCCTTGACATAGCTGTTTTTATGCATATAACACTTTCATTTTTTGTGTTAACGTACCGTTCTGATGCCTTTACTTTTTTCCACAGCATCTTCAATTTCTTTTCTTTTTTAAAAAAAAGTAGCTATCTTCGACTGAGGTATCCCATACTCTTTGGCGGCATCAACTTGCTTTAATCCCTGGTCAATTTCCAAAATTATTTTTAACTTCTTCAAAAGCCAGTGTTTTTCTCGGTGCCATCATAGATTGAAAGCTGAAGCAAATCAAAAAGAAACTTGAAGAAGCAAGTGGTCAGTTCGAAGTGCTATCAGTGAATAAGATGATTTGACAGTGCTTACCCAAAGATGGAGACAAATGACTTTCTTCCCTTTATTTATACCCCCTCCCCTCATGTGTACATTCTAGTCAATAGCCCAATTTCTCTTGAGATAACAGGCTAAATTGCTTTGGCTCTGATTCCCGCAACTTCCGAGCTTTTTTCAGGATCCCACCGGCAGAGTTGTTCGAAATTGTAAGACAAAACTACCGCACATCACGTGAGTCGCCATTATGAGAGCAAGTCGGTGTGTCCACTGTGATCTTCCCCTTAAGCAAGTGTGTGAATAGATAAACACGAATCATGTGTTGGAAGAAAGGAGGCCTTATTCCAAGAAGTCTGCTGCACTACAAATGTGATCTCCGGAGAAAAGGGGGCTTTACTTTTTTACTCCAGTGTTGCAATATTTATTATCTTACATTCTGTACCATGAAAAGCACTCTTCAAAATAAAAAAATTTAGTTAAATGTATTGCAAATTTTCTTATGTAAGAGTTAAAAATATCGTTATAGACAGGTGCGTGTAAAAATTAATTATCATTATAGACAGGTTTAAAATACATTATGAAAATAGGAATTCCGTCGGGACTAAAGAAAATATCATTGTAGGCAGGTTTATCGTTATACACAGGTTTCACTGTACACTGTAATAAACAATGAACCTTTGCCAGTTTGAAACTTTCAGGAGAAAGAACTGGCATATGTTAAACGTTTGCTACAGTGTATTATATAGCTTGGGAAAATACACCCTGAAATTTTTTGAGCTCCTGAAATAATTAGTCTGTTTTAAATTAAGATCGAAAACCATGAAACAATTTTTTTTTCTTAACAGCACTGTTAAATGACGCTTTCGGCACAAAAGGAATAAGCTCCTAAAATGCCATGTCTGTATCTGTTATAATTTTGGCTTGGAACTTATTCTCAGTCACTCGGGATATCTTCCTTTATATATAGAAATAGTTCAATTATTAACTTCATAAAAAATTTAGAAAATATATATGTTTTAAATACACAAGCAGTAGAAATGGACTGGGAAAGTTTTTTTTTTTTTTTTTCCCACTTCTTTTCTAAATTTCAACCTAGTTTTAAATTATACTGCAATGTAATTACATACTTTAAGAAAGATTTTTCAATAAACTAGGACAATCTTTCTTTGAAAGTAAATAAAAATATGTTATCTGCTTTAGCATTTACATATATTCATAATGAAATATGTAAAAAATGAATCCCTCATTTTTAGTACACGAAAGATTTGTTTTAGATACAAATAAATGCAGAAATGATTTACTCACCCAGAAGCTGAAGCGGACTGATTTTTAGTTGATTTGATTTTTTACTATTCTGTTTATGATTTTTTCTATTCTGTAGTCCTAAGGTTTTAAGAAATAATAAATATACTATGTAGAAGACCTAAAATCTACGCAGCTTGGTTCCAGACCTTTTGTGCATTTTGGGTTATAATAAGAAAATTATTCTATTTCACTCTCTATTCCCACCTATATAATCATTAGTAAAAAAAAGGGAAACAAATTATATTACTTATATTATAACCAGAATCATAATATAAAAGTACAGAGGAATAATGCTATAAACAAAATTATGAGATTATATACAAATTATTTAAACTTAAAATTAATTATTAGGCAAGTTGGAGTGTATAGGCTGATTAATTTTATTTTTTACCAACTATGCGAAAAATTCCAGAGCTGGGAAGAAGTCCTTGAATAGTAAGGAACTTTAGATTGTTCTTTTATAGAGACTTTAGATTTTCTCAAGACTTTAGATTGTTCTAAATATAGTTTTTCTTTTTCTTTTTTTTTTTCCTTTTTTTTTTTGTATACTGTCACTATTTCCTCTTCTGTAACACAGCTTTACTGCTCTACAAATCAGAGATATTTCTCTCAATGCCAAACCTTCCTTAAATGTTATTTTATCAATCTTTTGATCATTCTCAGAGTTGTTACTGTGTCAGAGTCTTATCTTGTGACTGTCATTCAGTGTCAATTATGTCACTGTCAGTCATCTGAAGATTATCAGTATTACCCTCAAGTTCTAAAATATACGGGAATTACTTATTTGTTTTACTGTGTGGTTATACTGCAGTTTTCTGAACTTGCAGCTGGCAGGGCAGATTTCATTATTTACATTGAACAGGCAGTGCGGGTTTCGTATCAGCAGATTTTGGGTCTTCTACTGTATTACATTTGTTACTATTCTGTATAATTTTTAAGGTAAAGTTTATTATTTTTTTCTATTTTGTCTTATTCAAACATTTGTTTTCTTTTTTTCCTGGCAGAAGTCTTATCCTCAGCGAAAGCAAAATGTGACTTCCTGTAAGAAAAAATGGACAAACAGAAATTTTAAAGCTAAGAATAATTTAATTTCTTATTTTAATGAAACTGCTTTACTGTGTGTTGTGTATTTATTATTTATTGTTCTAATTTGTTATTGAAAATGTTGGTGGGCAATTTCTTTTTAAAGGAAACTAGAAGCGTCACTAGATGCACAGGAGAAAACAGGACAATATGATCATCTCTAATTGTTTCTGAAGTTATAACATTTGGGGGTAAACACATGAGTTATATTCATTTATCTGCTTATATCAACTCTGTGAGTGTAAATTAATGCTGCTATTTATAATATATACAGGGTTTCCCAAAAATATTTACCTAGGCTTTTATTCCTTAAATATCAATCATAAACATACAATAAACTACTAAGTTATGTAAAAAGAAAAAGGTACAAAAATTTGTACCTTATATTTGCATAAATACAAAATACTTTTGTTCTTATTGATGATGTGTGTAGCCCTTCATGAACTTTCTTGAAACGTATTTCTGCATTTTTTGTACTGCGTTGTTGGCAAAATGCATACTTGATGATAATATTTATTTCTAAAGTTGAATCTGCACATGATAATATTCCTAAAATCATTTTAAAAAAAAACTTCGAACAAAAGCGCAAAATGAAATAATCTTTAGACCGAAAAGCAAAGTAATGGATAAAGAAGACAGAAAATTCTTCAGTGGACTAAAATAAGAAAACTTAACATGCCTATTTTCAGATAAAACTAGGAAAATAGTAATCATGAGTAAAAACGACTATAAATCCGAATGACTGAACCAATAGAAACCCTCAATGTTGATGTTAACAAAAAATCCCACCCCGGCTCTCATAAATAAAACAAAAGATCGCATCAAACATGGCTTGAAAATTACCCACCTACTTTTGGCAATACTGCTACAATAAATTCTCATTTATTTGCATAAAAAAAACCTCCCTCCATCTTATAGTTAGCAAATGTGAAGGCCCTGCATATTCACTCGAAAAGTACATGAAAAATGTCCTCAATGAAATAATACCATATTCTGATAGCCCTCTAACATCCACTGATGACTTCATTAAAAACCTAAATGACTGCAGCATAAAAATGACAATATAATGGTAAGTTTTGACGAAATTAACCTTTACCCTTCAAGAAATGTTACTAAAGCAAAAGAGATAATAACAATAGAATTTAAAAAAACCTATGTACATAGAAAAATAGCAAATTCTCTTATTATTGCCAATAATATATTATCTAACTCATGCTTCCAATTCAATAAGCAATTTTACCATCAGAAACAGGGAGTATCTATGGGCTCCATGATATCGGGTGTAATTCCCAATTGGTAGATGAAATTAATAGAAAATAGAATAAAAACACAGCTTTCAACACTACAGTAAAAACCTGGTGGTGCTGTGTAAATGACATCTTTTCAATTGTCAAAACAGATAGCATAAATAAACTATTAAGAACTTGAATACTATTGGCAATAATATCAAATTCACATAGGAAATGGAAAACAATAATATCCTGCATTACCTTGATGTTAAAATAATCCACAATAAACCTGACCATTTTCTAACTACAGTTTACCGAAAACCAACAAACAATAATGAAATAGTCAACTATAACTCAAAAACCCCATATTACTATAAAATTGCTATGATCAGATCATATGTGAATCCCACCATACAAATATGCTACGACGACACACTTTTAAGAGATGAAACCGAGTTCCTTAAAAAACAATGTAAAGATGCTGGTTATCCTAATAATCTTGTTCCTAAACTTCTTAAAAAACTTGTGAAAATGGATAATGGATAACTGAAAAAAAGTAAATGCACCACCACCATCCTATACTACAGAAGAGTAGGCATGAAAACAGCTCAAGCCACTAATCAAAAAGGAATCAAAATATTAAAACATTAAATCAAATACTAGTCAAACCAACGAAGATTTTATTGGTAAAGAAAAAAACCACAGACATCTACAAAATAAACCTAAAATTTAACAAAACAAATAAAAAAACGATGCTACATAAAAGTATCTAAAAAGAGAATTAAAGAGAGGAAAAAAGAATACATTGTGCTAATGTAAAATTTGGAAATTTAACCACAGCCCTATCTTGTACAGCTAAAACAGAAAACATAACAATAGATCTAAATATCGAGACAATAGCTAATTATCAAAATAAAAATAATGGATTTTACTGCGAAGCAGTAGAAGTAATCTCCAACTCTGAAGCTGTTAATGATTTAGTTTATGCACCAATTGATGAAAAATGCCATCACTTGATCCTGGACAAGGAATGAGACATTAGTAGTGATGAGGAGGAAAGAAGAAAGCAGTCTGGTGATGACTAATGACTAGGGAATGCAATCCTGATCCTGCACAAATGTTCGCAAGACTAATCTCGCAGGATTTAGGACTGTAATCCCATAGGATTGAAACTGAGAAAATAAATTATTTTTATTACAATTTTACGCCATCTTCCTGATCATCAATTGACCAAAATTTATTGCATATGCATGTATCTTATCTCGCAACACATGAATCAATAATCACAAATTTTAAAGTTTTAATTTTTCTAATTATTCTCCAACAGGAGTCTGAATCAAATGTAATCTAAATTTTTCTCTAACCTCCCTATCTCCAAGTAAACAGAAATATTTCGTACTAATTTTCAATCACGAATCAATTACAATCACGAATCAATTATAAAAAATTTTTATTTGAGGTTTTATTTTTTTAATACAGGTTTTTAACTATTTTACAAAAAGTAGATCAAGATTAGATCAAGACGAGCGACTTTTTACACACACATACACACTGCCTTCTTTACGTTTTTTTTTTTTTTTTTTTTTTTTTAATCAACTAAGAACTAAGTATATTATTTTGATTATCATAACTATAATTTTCATATGTCTGTAAGTTATTGTATTAATTATCAAATTAAATTAATTATTACTATTAAAGTTAAACTTCATAGTGCTTAAAATATTATTTTCCTATTTTTCTCTGTTGAAATGAATTCTTAGCTGAATGAAATCCCGAGGGATCAGTGAGTCTCAATGCCGAAATCCTGCAAAACAAAAAACAGTGCGGAATTGCATTCCCTACACTGACTGACTGATTGAATTTATTTATTAACTAGCTGAAGTACCCATCCTTGACGGATTAGTGAATGCAAATTTCAGAAAAGCAAGAACTTTCGTCAGCATTGTAGGAGTACACAGAATGGATGTAGTATGTTGCCAAAGTAAAGAAAGCGAAGTTATAATTTTTATGTATTGTTAAACTATTACATGTTAGAGAGTAACTAAGTAATATCATTTCATTCGCTATAGTCATAATTATGTGATGCGCGAACGAATATTTATGCATATTGAAATAATTTTCACAAAATCTCAAATTCTAATCAACATTTTTGAAAAATTTGAAGCCTAGAATTTAAGTTGAGTGACAACCTATCATGTCACCCAATTTCGTTTCTTTCCCTGCAGTTTTTATTTCGTGACGCTGGAACAAAATTTAAGCATTTTAAAACGATTTTCACAAAATCTCAAAATGTAATAAAAATATTTTAAAATTTCAACACCTATAAATTAAGATTAGTAACTACCTATCATATCACTAAATTTCGTATGATTCGTATTAGTCGTTATTACGTGATGTTTAAAGAAATATAAACGTGTTTTGAGAGAATTTTCACAAAATCTCAAAATCTAATAAAAATGTTTAAAAAATTGGACACCTGTAGTTTATGTTGAGCAACCATCTATCATGTGATCAAATTTCATATCATTCACTTTAGTAGTTATTACGTAATGCGGGAACAAAGATTCACTCAGTTTTAAACGATTTTCGCAAAATCTCGAAATCTGATTGATTTTTTTTAATTAGATGCTAATAGTTTAAGGTGAGTGACCACCTATCACTTCACCAAATATCATTTTTTCACCTTTGCAGTTATTACATGATGTGCAAACACAAATTTGCGCAGTTTGAAATGATTTTCGCAAAATCTCAAAATCCAATCAAGATTTTTTAAAAATTCGACGCCTATGTTTTAAGTTGAGTGAGCATCTATCATGGCACCCAATTTCATATCATTCGCTTCAGTCGTTTTTACGTGATGCTTAAACAAAAAAAGTGTCACAGACAGAATGACAGACAGTCAAACTTTTTTTTTGAGGGTCGCATCGGATTCCCGGGTGCTTGAAACAGATAGAAATTGCAAAGTTTTTGAATTCCAAGAAATGTACAGACAAAAGTCTAATTTTATTTATATAGATAGAGCTCCTTAGTTTTACAACTTTATCTCCAGTAATGTGGGGGATTAAGTCTTGCAGTTATTTTACTTATTGTAAAATATACTTTGGCCTGTGGCTTGTTGGTCTGAAGTCAAGTCAATTCAGTTCTGGCAAGTATTAGGGTCTTAACGTACACATCATGGGAGTCTTGAAAAGTTGAAAGTATCACTCTTGGCCTCTTTCTGTTTTTTCTGTCTCTACTGGGTCACATTCAGGTAGTTCTGCAATGACTTCATTGAAAACATCGTTGATCTTTATTGAAAATTGAGACACGAAAAGAAAAGTTCTTGAAATTGCTGCACTGTACATCAATTAAAGTGTTTTAAACTTTTGAAAAATACAGTGCAGCTTTTAGTGGATTCTTTAGTAGAAGCAAAAAGAATTTTTTCACAATGAGAGCATGCCGGACACAAAGAAAAAGCTTTATCTTGAAAACTTGTTTTATTAGTTGGTGAGGATGAGGTGGTATATACATAGATGACAAGACATGAAGGGAACATATTCATAACAGCTCAAGTTAGGTATGAACATTAACATTCATAAATCAACATTTTTCACCCTCCTCGGGTGATAAGCTTCGGCATCTTCACCTGGCATCTCGAAACCTCACATCTAGTTATCAAGTCACCTGATTCATCAAACTGCTGATATTTATACCCATCTGAAACAATAATGCCACTAATTGCTGCTAGCCTGTGACTAGAAAAAAGAAACAATAGCTCCAAGCAAAGTGCTGGGAGTACAGCGTCATGAACGGCAAGTTGTGTAAACATTTATTACACATGTAAACAATTGCACTTGTAGGAAGTGTTTTCCAAAAGCTTTACATTAAATGAAATCAGAATTTTGTTAAATGTTTAATTTGATTTAAAAATAAGAGGTACCAGCCAGTTTAAAAGCATAAGAGAAATAACTCAAAGGATATTTAAAGACAAAAGCTCAATATGAAAAGATACAAGCAAAATAACATGTCTTGGAACCTTTTAAGGTAAGATTTACTACCAACTTTCCTAGCAATCTTGTAAAAAAAAAATTCGCAAGTTTCAGTATGTGCACTCTGAGTGTCTGTACTTGGAGGTCTTTGTGGATTAATGAATTCTGGAAGTCATTCCTATGGTGAATTTTTCTCAGCATAGTGCTCTGTTTTGCCTCTAACCTGTTGAGATGAGACTGCAGATGATTATGATAGGTGACTGAAAATGCACTTTCCACCCAGAACATTCATCTATCTAGGTTTTATGGTACAGTATGGAACCTCTTATCTGGAAACCAGTTATCCAAAATCATTTTTCAATCGATTAAATTCCTATTTTTTCCAAAAAAGCAAAAAATGAGTTTTTTTTTTATATTTCTTATGGATTTGTTTTTTATTTTGAGTACTACAACTGGAATGTATAAAGTAAGCAATCTGGTAAGGTATTTTATTTATTTTTTTAGTGTGTGACTAAGTTTTCAAGAAGTTATCATGTATTTACTTCTTCTCTCAATGATTATTATGTATCTTGATCATATTACAGTTTTTTATATTATTTTTCTAGTATATTAAGAATTAATGTTTAACTCTAATCAAAAATAGAGAGTAACATTTATGCTACCAATCAAATCAGTAGATGTCGTGTTAATCCCCAACCAGTTATCCAGAATACACCCGATCCCAATCATTCCGGATAACAGGTTCCATACTGTATATGTTTTTAACTTGAAGTATTTTAGAGTCTAAAGCTTTTATTATTTTTTTAAAAATGTATTTAAACAAGGATAAAAGTCCTGAATTTCACTAATGTGCTTTCTTGATGGTTTAACATTTTGAAAACATATATGTATAGGAATAGCCTAAGCACATCAAATCACAAGTGAAAGCATGAATTAATATTGTTAGGCACATTTGGAAAACTAAACGTGTATCAATAACCTCAGTTAAGGTCAGTTCTGATACTCTTCGTTTTGAAAAACGGAGTCTCACTCGAAGTCTCACTTTTGAATTGTCTATGTTTGACTTTCAGTTGTATTACATATAAAACATTATATAGCAGTTGCCTATCTTAACAAATAATTTCTTCCTTTTTATATTAGACTAGGGAAGGGTTTGATCTAAAAATCATCTTCTTGGAAGTGACAATATGGTTGAAGCTATAGAACAATACGCTGGCATTAAAAAAATCACTGTATGACTGGGCTTTTAAACATATTTCTGAAGTTTCATAAAGGTTGCCCATGCTTGTTCTAGACCAGTTGTGCCCAACCTCCGAGCCGCAGACTGGTGCTGGTCTGTGGAACAAATGGTACTGGGCTGCCAAGGAACATCCCTAGTAGCACAGCTAGTTCAAAAAATGTTTAAATTACGTTGGAAGCATGTTTTTTGATGCTAAAAAACGTGTTTTAAATGTTTTTTGGGCTAATTGTGCTACTAGGGATTACATTATTTCCATTTTATTTACTGTGGTGTATTTCTCTCGGATTTGGGCGACTTTGTGGGGTTTGTACTAATTTATACCTTCATAACAAAAAATCCTGTAACTATTTTAAATTAGCTTATTGTTTATTAAACATTTTAAAATTATGATATAAATTTGCAGTCATAAAACTGAAATAAATGTGTTTTTCCTGAAAGAAAAAAAATCAAATAAATAAATAAAATGAGTTTATTTATTAATTACTCTACTGTACTTATTTACTACTGTACTGTAATTTAACTGTTTTATTTTGAAGGCATTCTTAAATATAATAAAATTAAAACTATTAAAAGAAAACAATCTAAAATATAAGCACTCAACTTTCCCCCCCCCCCCCCCAATGCACCAAGGAAAAATTATCAAACGTTGACTGGTCTATGGCGATAACAAGGTTGGGAGCACTGTTTTAGACCACATATGGACAACCTCTGTCCCATGGGCTGGACGTGGCCTGCCCCAGCTTTTGATCTGGCCCACAGAACATATCAAAACCCCATATACTCTGACGAGCCAAAACATTGTGACTACCCTCACATTTTTCAATGAACTCATCAAGAAGATATGGAGAGCACGTAATGAAGTCGGAATGGTATTTAACTGTTGCTAGAGAAGGTAAGGAATTATTCTTGCACTTACATTTGTGAGAGATGAGAAATACTATTGATCTAATGAATTTAATAGAGGGTAGATTGTAATGCCCTGAAGACTCGGAACGAGTATCTCCGAAATTGCATAAACTGTTCGATTATTCATGATCTGCCATTGTTAGTATTTATAAAAAGTGGATTTATGATGGTGAAACCAGCAGTAGACGCCAAGATGTTGGCATCCACGCATCATCAAAGAAAGTTAATGTCGGAGACTGTCCCACCTAGTACAGCAAAATCCATTGCAGACAATGAATCAGCTTAGAGCCCAGTGCAGTGCAGGTCCAAATACAAGTGTATCAGAACACACAATTTAACAGACACTGTTTGATATGGGACTGCGGAGCAAACGTTCCACTCGTGTGCCTCTGATTACCAAGCGTCATTGTCAGCTACTCCTACAGAGGGCACGGGTGTTGAGAAAAGCCCTTTAATGTTTGGCTGTTACTTTTTTTTAACTATTATTCTATTTACTATGTGAAATAATCACTGTGTTAACCACTGTTAACAGATGGCATGGCAACTCTGTTTCAGGGAAAGCTGACTTTTGCAGATACTTGAATTCATTTTCGAAATAGTTTGACAGAACGTGCTGGCATGTGATGTTTGAATGTTTTTCTGGGCTTTTAACTTGCCCCAGTTGGCAGTGATTTTAATGTTTTAAAAGTTTTCTGTTTCATTCTAACATTGTTAATTGTTGAGTTTTTAAGCTAATATAATGTTTTATAAAAAGGAAAATCGCTAGTCTTCTTTTGTTTGCTGTCAGAAGTTTACTTTTTGATACAGACCGCTGGAGTACTGCTGACGTTCAAATGGAAGGTATGTACCTTACTGTTTTTTTTTTCTCGTGTCATTCAGATTCTTTCATCTCTGCTGCGAAAGGGTTGTGATCAGGGGTTATTAAAAATAATGTAACAGAACCTGCAGTCATAACAGGTAGTTATGAAAATTTCTGGATGTTGTTTTAACATTTAGTGGCGTCTGCGACAGGATAATTGTTTTTGAATAGAATTGTGTTATAGTTTGTGTAAGCAGCATTATGGAGTAACTTAAATTGAAGCGTGCTGGTTTACGTATGTCTTTGCCCCAGACGTTGCCAGCACGTTGCAAAGACAGCAAATATACTGAAGTCTGAATTAGTAAAGGTTGATGCTGATCTAAGTGTAATTAAAAACAAGTTTTGCAAGTTGCAGGGTTTGCAGCCAATGTTGAATGAATTGGATGAGCAGGTATTGGATTTGTTGTCTGAAGGGAGGAGGACTTCAGAACAAGGTAAAGTTACTTGTTCTGAAAATGTTAAAGAAATTGAAGGTCGTAAGGTATATTTGGACGATTTCATTGCTCTGACCCTTCAAGTTAATGAGAAATTGAAATTTTCAGATGAAGCTATTGAGGGGAGGTCAGAGAAAGGTTGTTCTTTATGTGGAAATAAACTGAAATATTGTCAGCTCCCAAAATTTGAATTAAATAAATTTGATGGTGAATTAATCAATTGGCTTTCCTTTTGGTCCCAGTTTCAAAAAATACTTGAGGATCACGATTTGCACGAAAGCGACAAATTTTCACATTTAGTGCAAAGTATGAAACTGGGATCACGGGCAAAGGACTTAATTGATAGTTATCCAGTGACTTCAGATAATTATAATAATGCTATTGCGGCACTTACAGAAAGCTTTGGAAATCCTGAACTATTATAAGTTTATGTTAGAAAATTAATTAAACTGATTATTTCTAATGTTAAAGCAGATGGGAAGGACAGGCTGCCCCTTGATAAACTTTATGATAGACTTGAAGTGCAACTGAGAGCTTTGGAATCTTTGGGTCTTAAACCTGATGAAAACAGCTCATGGTTATATCTGATCAGGCATGAAAACAGCTGAAGAGCAAAAAAGAGGAAATACACGTCGGCATATTTTGAGGCAAAAATTGAAAATTTTACGTGCACGTATTTTCAGGCATACATAACAAGGTTGATAATGCAAAACTATGGAACAGGGAAATACTGTGTGAGCTTAAATTCAACCACTGCTAAATTACATCGTGTACTAAACAATTTCTACATCCAAGATCAAAACAAATCATAAGTCTCACATCCAAATTTCAGACTATTCTTTAGATATAAAAATAAAAAAAAATTATTTTAAGACCTGCCTTTTTTTTTTTTTTTTTGATCAGAAATGGAATGTAAAAGTATACATATGGCATTGGCATTTTCTAAAATAAGCATTCAAATAATAGAATAAAAGTGAAGTTTTCTTGGAAAAAGAATAATTCTTTAATAAATGTATAAATATTTTTTCAGGTAAAATTTTAGAATCTTTGCAGTCTTGCAGCACATCAGCACACAGAAGTGTAACTTATGACAGGGGACATATGTTCTGCTCCTTCCTATATCTAGCTGCAAAATACCAACTCACAAGATTATGCTTTTTAAAATTAACTGTAAAAATAATTACAAAAGAAAAACCTGCACATGAGAATAAAACGAAATATCGATTCTCCTGATTTTAAAATTGAAGGGAAAATGATATAGAAATCAAAAAACATATTATGGGAAAACTAATACTTTTCTGAGTTGAGTTACTAAAATGCCTTACATTTTAATTTAACAATAGAATATCAAAAACTAACTTTAAAAACAAGATGTAAAACATTTATTAACCAAAAGGATTCAAAAAGATTGAAGTTCAGTTGGCAGATATGGAATCCGGAGATCGGGGATAGTTACCATAATTTCGCTTGTATAGTCCGCGGACTATCTGGCTGAAATAAATTTTTTATCAGTGGCCGATTATTGCAAGTTTGTCGGGGGTGGGGGCGGTTAGTTTGCAGATTGACATATATCTCCATTTTATGGAAGTAAACTAGGATCTTTTACATTAATTTCTTTTTTCTCGGTTTCAAGTGACGGCACGTCGGCATGCAGGGAGCATTTAAATTTTTTTTTTTCCCATTATGTCGTTTAAAACATCGACGTAGTTACAGGCGCGGACAAACTTCACCATTTTAGAAATATTTCGGTCCGATATACAGAAGAACCAAATTTTGAATGTGCTTTAAAAAAAAAAATAATAATTTATGTAATACGGGGTAAAGCGAACCTTCACAAACCGAGGTGCCGATGCCGCGCTTAGTCATCGAGAAGCTTGTTATTGTTTTGTCTTCACTCGGCGAGCTGGCTAAGTGAGAGCGAATTCTGCTGAGACGTTAAAACCTGACTTGGTGTCGTATTTCTTTCTTTCTTTTTTTTCAATTGCACGAGCGAATTTTTAATAAACAGCATTTTTTAATTTTATATTTCGTTACTTTTAACCCAGAGAGAGTATCAATTGAATGTTGTTTAAAATTAAGTATTATGAGGCTTGACCCATAATAATTAGTAATGATTTTTTCTTTTCTTTCTTTTTCTTTGGTTATGTACATTTTCATAAATGATTAGTAAATGTAATCTTTTAATTTATTTAAGAGGGCGATACGCCTTGCCCAGAGACGGATTAATGCAAATTTATGGGCGGCTAGTTGAAATTTGTCTATTTTACGGAAATAAAATAGAAATTTTTTTTTCTCTAGCGGAGGAGTAATCGCTCCCCACCAAACCCTTTAATCCATCCGTGGTCTTACCATTAGTTAACTTTTCACGAAGTTATGGTACATATTTTTAAGTAAAATCCGCGTAACTGTTTAAAAAAGAAAATGCAAAAAATAACCCAGTGGCGGATTATTGAAAGTTTGTCGGGGGGAGGGTTAATTAGAAGGTTGACAAATACATCCATTTTATGGAAGTAAAATAGGATCTTTTACATTAATTTCTTTTTACTCAGGGGGGGGGAGGTCGCCCCCTACCCCCATTTAATCCGCCCTTGAAATTACCAAAACTCGGAAATTTTTCGTTTTTTTTTTTTGGATTTCTGAACAATAACTCACATTTTTAAAAAAAAGCATTATTCTTTTATTCAGCAGAAAATAAAGATGTGTACATTTTAATAGCTATAAATATCGAAGTATTTATTTATTGGAACTAATACACTATTCTGTTTAATTATTATTAATGATTATTTATTTATTTAAGAAATAAGTATATTTGGTACTTGCGTATTATCCCGGCGGTCATTCCCGTCAAACTATTTTTTCATCAAATGAGTTGCCAAACGAATTCAAAACCATTAATAATTTCATGTGCCCAACATTTATCTGGGCAAAAAGTCGCTCGTCTTGGCGGACCACCGGGATAATACGTAAGTACCGCCAGGGTGCGAACTGAACATTTTCCCCAGCGGGGGACATTTGAAAGAAAACATACTCCAGGGGGGGGACACTTGAAAAGAAGAAGGAGGGAAGGTGTAAATGCTTCACTCACATGATATTGCATGAAAATGCATTCGCCGGCACGTCTGGGAACTGACCTATATTAAAACAAGACATAAATTGTTTGTTCTATGGAGTCACAGATACATTTGTTACTGTACCTGTATTGGAAGCCACTCTTGAAGGTTTTGAGTTTAGAAAAAGACGAAATTTAAGGCAGTCGCCTTAGAGTATAATAACAAACGATAACATACTACCTTCATTTTGACTTCTTGACTTAAATCCCAAATCTTCAATCACCAGTTTAACATTTCTTCAGCAGGGGATAAATAGTATCCCTTGCAGGGATCAGTTTATATTTTTCTAGCCAGGGATATTACACTCTTCAGCCGGGGACAATCCTTGGCATCCCCCCCCCCCCCCCCGTCAATTCGCACCCCAGTACCGTATATTTTAAACTACCATAAATTATTTTACTTCCTTTGCATGTTTAAGACCTAAAAGAATATAAGACTAATATTTTAAATACCATTACTAAAAGCTGCACTTTTATATAAGTTTATAACAAGTTTTATTTGTCGTGCAGACCGTCAGTTTGCTTTATTTAAACAAAAATCTCAGAGTTCTAGTTCCGCCGACGATTTTTCCAAAGCCAAGCAAATGTTTGGATCCGAAAATGGCCACAAACATTTCGTTTTCAATCCACATTTTTCAGATATATTCGCTAACATCTGCCTTTTTCTCAATAATCTACAATAGAAGTGTCAGTTAGGCTGGTATGTGTCCATGGAAAAATAAAATATATAGATTCATCAAGCAATAAAAACACGTCGCGAGCAACAATAGCTCACCGACAACGGTTTTCCAGTGCCGAAAGATCTTGATAGAGAATTATTGTTGTTTAGTAGTTTGCCAAGCACATAATTATGTAGCATATGCCTTTCGAAACTTCGTGAATCTAAAATAAGTATTTGCCCCTCTGAACTAAGTTTTGAATTTACGAACTGAGGAAATCAGTATACATTGCACTCTAGCTAACTGTAGGCTAGGCGGGTAGGCACTAGAGATGAGACGGGCTCAGCCCGAGCCCGGGCCCGACTCGGGCTCGGGCTCGGGTTCGTGAAAAATTTCTCCTTTGTTGAACATACTCCTTGAAACAAATTTTAAAAAGTGATTTATGGGATAAATAGATGTACTTATTTCAAAAAATAGTGGCACGGGGGACTAGAAGGTGTGTGAAGCTCCAAAATTTATTGTATCCTATTAATGAAGTAGTTCATTTTATTTGTCTTTAGCTGACATTTCAGGCTCGGGCTCCAACTTTAATAATATTGCTTGGGCTCGGGCGGGCTCGGATTAAAAGTCTTCGGGCTCGGGCTTCAAAAAATGAGCCCGAACTCATCTCTAGTAGGCACGGTGCGAGATGCAGTGAAAACGTACATCCCAGGCGCGCATTATCGTCCTCTTGCTGGCGGCGAAAGATAGCAATCTCTTGAATTCATTTCTGTGGAGAGGCCGCTAAACAAATCCAAATTTCGGCTAGTATTGCTTTCCTGTTCGCAACCCCCCCCCCCCCCACCACCACCACCACCACCACATTTTTCCTCAACCAAAATTACTCTGCTATGTTTGTCCCGCTAAGTACGTCGTCAATTTAAGACATCTTTTGCTTTAGGTTTGTAATCTTTTTTTTTTTTTTTTTTTGAAAAAGCGGAAAGATTTTAAAACGTTTTCGAAAAGCGGAGGTCTGCCGAGAAAAAAAAAGCGGAAATCCGCCAAAAGGCGGAAGATTTTCATGCCTGATCTGATGGTCGAATCAAGCATTGATGAGGGTGTTCTTAAAGAATTGCTGAGGAGTTCACTTTTTAATCAGTCTGAAGGTAATAAGCTCTCTCGTCTTAGTAGTTTGATGAAGTTTCTGGAGTCTGAGGTGAGAGAGAAGAAAGATTAAAACTCGGGCACAGGGGATTTGAAAGTAAGGAAGGACATCACCTTAAAACAAGGAGTGAATCTAGGAATAAGTTTAAATTTAACAAATCGGGAAATATTCCAACTGCAGCGGGTTTTCTAGCAACAAAAGATCATTCCTGTATTTTTTGTAGTAAATCTCATGAGAGTAGGACTTGTACTGCTGCACGTCCCATGACTCTTGATGAAAAGATTTCTAAAATAAAAGAGAAAAAGCGTTGCTTAAAATGTTTGGAGCCTCATCACATGGCAAAATTTTGTAAGCAGTATATACGTGGCTATGCTTGTGGGAGAGCTCATCCGATCTGTCTCTGTCCTGACATGCATGACTAAAAGGAACTTCCAACAGAAACCCCGATAGCTGAGAATGTGCGGGCTACAATTTCTAGGCAAATGTGTACCGCGGAAATAGCATTAATGACTTTGAGAGTAAAAGTCAGGGATGTTAAGGGCACTAGAAATGTTTAGGCGCTTTTGAACTGTAGTTCTCAGAAATCTTATATTTTAGAGTCTGTGGCAGTCAAGTTGGGCCTACTCATAACTTCCAAGGAAACTGTGACCCATACTCTGTTTGGAGGAGCTGAGACTGACCCAAAGCTGCATAATAAATATCGTGTGTCTCCTGCAAATCAACATAGATATCCCGAAACAGAGTATGATTTTTTGGATCAAAATGTAATTTGTGGTGATATACCATGTATACCTAAAGGTTCAGTATTAAAGGAATTGAAACATATTACAGTATTTGGTTCAGATCAGTGGCGGCCCGTGGTTAAAAATGTTAGTGCAGCCGGAAGCATAGGAGCCCCTCCCCCCCTCTCCTCCTCCGGACAGAAATGGAAAATCTTTGTTACTGAATCCAAAAGCTGGCTGATTAAGCCCTCACCGAGGAAAAAAAAAGAAATTACATAAAAAATGTTAGAGATCCTATTTTACTTCCATAAAATGGACTCCAGGCTTACCTTCTTGTTAAATTCAGCAATATAAAGTCAAGAGTTTTCCTTTAATGCATCAGCAATTTGAGTCCCGCTTCTTAACAACTTAAATTTTAAAGAATTTTTTTAATGTTCGATTGAGCCTTCATGTGCTTTACATGCTCTTGTGATGGTGGTTAACCCATCATATCCAGTACCATTCCAAATGCTCTTTTTTATCCCAACGATTTTGTAAATAAAAACTGCAACATAGTCACGAGAATAATGCATACCATGATGACTGGAAGCTACGACCATGCTGAGACGAACCTGCTGTTTTCTTATGAATGGACAATTCTTGGTGTCGATCTATTTTCTTTTAGTAGTTGTCGTTTATCAACTTCTTTCCATTTGTTAAATGGAGTTTCAAGCAAGACACAAACTGGATCATAACAGGGCTGCATGTTTCAAAACGGTTCAATCATAAATTTCAATAATACAGTAACAAATAAAGGTAAAAACTTTTCCTTCCGTTAAAACGGACTAGAACATATATTCTCTGTGTCTTACCCCCTCCCTCACTTTTCGTCCAAGCCAATCAGTTAGTTGAATTGACAAGTGCAGCCGTAGCTAGAAAATCTTTCATCAGCTGAGTTTTAGCTGCGTACCCCCTATACTAGCCTATGCTGGAGAGGCTGCTTACATAGTCGTTGTCATGGCAACGGTGCTGCCAATTTCCTTATGAGAACTGAGGGCTGTACCAAAGATTTTCCCAATTGAAATTGAGATTAAAAGGCTTTTTTTCTGAATGAGCAATCCGGCCACAATACGGTTTTTTTGTTCATTTTTTTTTAAAGATTTTTTTTAATTTACCGTAGGAATTCCATAATTCTAATCTGAATCTAGGAAAATTAGTAGAATAAATTATTTTAAAGTATGTTCTGATAATTTCAAGTGCAGCCCGGCTGTACTTGCTGTATCACACAAGCCTTCACTGGTTCAGATATGGGACCCGGTTGTCCAAAGGTTGAAATGCTGATTGGTATTGATATTTATGGTAAGATTCTGACAGGTCTAGTAAAGCAACTAAATGGTGGATTAATAGCAGTTTGTACAAAATTAGGCTGGGCCGCTTGTGGAACATTTAAAGATTTTCCTACTTCAGCAGCTGAGAGTTTGTCAATTTTGTGTGCAAGCCCAGCTGTATGGGATTTTTAAATTTCCAACCTTTGGAACTTGGAGGCAATTGGAATAGTAATTTCTCATGAAATGTTAATTAAAGTGGCGGAAGAGGAATTGGTGTGAGAACAATTTTCGCATTCCTTTTCAAGAAATAAGGATGGTCGTTATTGTGTGGGTTTACCTTGGTTAATGCATAATGCTGTATTGCCATCAAATCCCCAGGTAGCAGAGAAAAGATTGTTCAGTGTCACACAAAAATCTAAGTTCTTAAACAAAATATGCAGAATATGATAGGGTTTTCAAGGAATGGTTGGAGGAGGGTGTAATTGAAGTAGTGTGAGGTGATGAATTGTGAGGGACACTACCCATCATCCAGTACTTAAACCCAACAGTGTCACAACTAAAGTGTGACCTGTTTCTTATGGTGGGAGAAGGACAATATTGTGAGAGTACTTCGCCATACAAGAGTAGTTTTTGGTGTGACATCTAGTCCGTTTTTATTAGTAGCAGTCATTGCGCATCATTTGTCCAGGGTGCCAAAGGAGGAGAGTTTTATAGCTCGAAAATTAGCTAAATCCTTTTATATTCATAAGTGCGTGACATTAGTAGACGATGAGGAAGCGCTTCAAAGATTTGTATAATATTCAATTGATATCATGACAGAAGCAAGGATGGACTTGCGTATGTAGACTCTTGGTCCATTGGAAAAAGATCTCCCTACAGAACAAGAGCATTTAAATCCAAAAGTTGATTTAGGCAATACAGTATCGGGATTTTCTGGAATAGAAAAGAGGATAGTCTTTCTATTGGTGTAAAGGCAGCGGCAGTTTGGAAGTTATCAAAATGAGAAATTCTGTCACTAATGCAGACAGTTTGTGACCCACTAGGTATTTTAACACCTGTCTTACTGCAAGCAAAGTTATTGCTGCAGGAAATTTGGACATTAAAGGTTGCCTGGGATGTTCCCTTACCAGAGAAAGTCAGAAACAAATTTATAAAGTGATATAGAGTTGCCCGTTCTTGTTAATTTGAAAACATATAGGATATAGAGTTAAGAAGTTGTGGGCATTCCATATATTTTGTGATTCCAGTCGGCATGCCTATTTGACAATAATTTTCTTAAGGTGTGAACATAGTAGGAATGTTTTTGCAAGTTTTGTTTCCGCTAAATCAAGAGTAGCACCATTGAAAGCGATGACTATACCCCGTTTAGAGCTTATGGCTTATGGCTTGTGTCTTGGGGGTGCGTCTTTCTAAATATGTGACAGAAGCCCTTTCAATAGAGGATGTTTTTTGGCCAGATTCCACTGCGTCCCTATATTGGATTAAAGGAACAATTTGTGGGGTGCGAGGCATTGAGACTGGACCATGGATATGTGGAAAAAAATTTCCTGGTCAGATGAATCCTGGTTTCTCCTTCATCACGTCGATGGCCATGTCAAGGTGTGCCAACTTCCAGGAGAATAGCTGCTCCCCTCTCACTGGTAGCTCAGAGCTCAAACACCATCATGTTCCACTATCTCAACTTTGTGTGACCGCTGCATAAATATTTGGTACAATCTGTCTCCAGTTATCTACCAAGAACTCGTGGCGGTGGCGGCTCGTGGGATACAGCAAGTACAGCCGAATGCACTTGAAATTATCAGCACATACTTTAAAATAATTTATTCTACTAATTTTCGTAAATTCAGATTAGAATTATGGAATTCCTACGGTAAATTAAAAAAATCTCAAAAAAAAAACGAACAAAAAAACCGTATTGTGGCCGGATCGCTCATTCAGAAAAAAAGCACTTTAACCCCTTAACCGTCGTATTATTTTCAAGAAAACGGTCATAAAAGTGCTTATTTCTTTTATTCCAGAAAATTGTATAAAACAAGTGCATATATAGTATATTTATTCATTTTAAGGTTTTGGACATTTTAAGCACTAGAGAAAAAAAAAAAATTTTTAGGAAAAGCCAACATTCAGGGTCATTGTGACTGAATGTGTGTTTTGTAGTAAGCAGGGAATCATTAAAAATATATGTTTTAAACACTAGAAAGTTTTATTAAACTTAAGTAAACATTTCTAAAATTTTCTTTGAACATAAATTTAAAAAAAAAAAAAGTAAGCTAAGATTGCATAATGCATATCACAAATACACGTGTGTTTGAGTACCACTACCATGTATTTAAAAATAAACTATCTCCGAATTAAGTTAAAAATACTCTGGTATTGTCATCTGTTGTATAAAATTATATATTACAAAAAAATCCATGCATCAGAATTGGAACGCTCTTATCTTTCAGGCGCATTTTTTTTAACAGTATTGCCCGGAAATTTGACGGGCACGAGAAATAGAGGGAGAAAGCTTAGCCCGTGATTTTGACGGGAGCGAAGGTTAAGGGGTTAATCTTTCCGCAATTCAATTGGGAAAATCTTTGATTCAGCCCAGAGCGCTGATAAGAAAATTGGCAGCACCGTTGCCATGACAACAACTACGTAAGCAGCCCCTCCGGCATAGGCTATAATGAGGGTACACAGCTGAGACTCAGCTGATGAAAGATTTTGAAACGACGGCTGCACTTGTGAATTCGACAAACTGATTGGCTCGAGAAGTGAAGGAGGGAGGTAAGGAGAATATATGTTCGGAAAACTCTCGACTTTATATTGCTGAATATATCAAGAAGGTAAGCCTGAATAGATGCCTATGAATTGACAATTACCTATCAAAGCAGTATTGTTTTTAAGTAACCAAGAACTGGCATTTAGAGGACATGGCGAGCGAGAAAATTCTTTAAACATGGGAAATTTTAAAGAGCTTTTAAAATTATTGATATCTGAATTAAAATAACGCCTTTTTATGAGGGCATCACTGACCGATTCGCAAGTTTAAAAGAAAGGAGGATTGATTTGACTTATAAAAAATAAGTAAGTTTTCTTTTTTTTTCTTTTCTTTTCTTCTTAAGTTATCGTTACAAAAGAAAATTCTAAGGAAACTTCGAATCAGACACGAATTAATGCAATTTTGAGGATAAGAGCGGCTGGTTGAAATGTATGTCCATTTTATGGAAGTAAAATAGGATCTCTTACATTTTTTATGTAACTTCTTTTTTTTTTCCTCAGTGAGGGCTTAATCCGCCAGCTTTCGAATTCAGTAACAAAGATTTTCCATTCCTGTCCGGAGGAAGGGGGGGGGGGTCATATGCTTCCGGCTGCACTTACAGTTTTGACCACGGGCCGCCACTGACTCGTGGCATCCATGCCCAGGTGAGTTGCAGCTATTTTGATGGCCAAAGGAGGCATAACGCATTATTGAGTAGGTGGTCATAATGTTTTGGCTCTTCAGTGTAAACCATTCAAAATCCTATTTAAATCCCAAGTATTACTGCCCGCGACTTTGCAAACATCCTCAAGTTTGGCCCGCAACTTTCCAAAGGTTACCCATACCTGTTCTAGAATATGAAGAGCAATACAACCAATTTATTGGGAGAAAAGATAAACAACTTCTTATGAATTATGAAATGCATGTTAAATTTAGTTTTGATGTTATCTTAATATCAGAACTACTGGCAATATATTTTGTCTACATAAATTTGCATTTTGTTTTACTTGTTTTTGTGCAAATGTCAGCAGTACACAGTACAAATGCTGTGTATTTTGGCCTATTTGTGACTTTTAAAATCTTGTTTAATCCTTTTTCCAAATCTGATGCCATTCTAGCTGACAAATCAAGCAGCGGATGTTTCCAGGACTGTGTCTAAAGTTTTTTCAGCCCTGTTATACTGGAGTTTGCTGTTTTATCGTGTCACAGTGATTATGGGATAAATCGAAATGATCATACAAAAAATTTATCTGCAAAAAGTAAAGATGATATGCTTAACTAAATATCCGATTGTAATAAACAGTATTTTATACATAAGATAATCACTGGAGATGTAGCTGAAAGTCTCCTTACAAAAGAAAAAAAGTATCCCAGGCAGGGACGTACCCAGAAGAAATTTTCAGGGAGGGTCCAAAAATTTCGGAGGGGGTCCAAACGAAAAAAAGGGAGAATTTTCCACAAAAAGACTTCATCATTATTATTTTGCTAAAAAAATTGAAATTTCAGGAGAGGTCCAGACCCCCTGGGTATGTCCTTGATCCTAGGAGCATATAAAGAATTTATTTTCACAAATTACACTGAACACTGTTTTAACAAATATAAATGTTTGAAACAACAAGTAGATGAACTTCTTAAATACTTGGCATAACTAGTTGAATTGGTCATTTCAAAAATCACCTTACAACTTTTCAGAAATCCATATAAATTGTACAAAACACTTAATGTGTGGAGTTTCATTGACCTTTTTGAATTTAGTAATGATTAGGCTTCAAAATATATTATAATTTTATTTTATTAACAATATAAAAAATCTTGATAAATATTAGGGTGTGTTTGAAAGCATCATAAATTAATCTTTCTTGAGCATAAAGCATTGTTCTAATGAACTTGAAAATGTTTCCTACTTTTAATCCTCCTCAGGGAGCAGTATAAAACACCTCTAGGGCTGAAACAATGAAGGCTAGTTTATACCTCCCCCCCCCCTCCTTTTGCAAAATAAAAATTTATACCTTTGATTTGATTTGTTAGTCAGATAGCTTTTTCTCTCTCTCTTTTTAATCAAATACTGGCGTTAAACACTTTATTTTTTTTTAATGAAATAATTTGAAAGTTTTGATAACATGAATTTCTTTTACAGACTGAAGAAGAAGAAAGAATTGAAGCAGAAAAAAGGGTGGAAGAAGTATTCGCTCGGAGTCGTCGTTTTAAACCTTTCAGCTTTTCGGATGATTTAGTAGGTAGTGGAGTAAATACTTTTGAGTGTAATCAACTCATCCAATCTATATCTAAAGGAGATGCCATTGAATCAGAAGTACGAGATGATTCTTACACTGCTTGTATACCAGATGTCCCTTTAACAGGGTTTATAGCCAACATGAAACCTCTTACCAGAAGCGATATACTAAATGCTCCTCAAGTGCCTGTGACTGAAGTATGGGATGATGATTTTCTATTCTAAGTTTTGCAGTAAGGTTTTTTTAAACTATAAAGTGTGTTCATTTATTTTTCAAATATTTACACTTTAAGTGTATTTTAAATATATATAAAGTGACATGTGGCAAAACCATGCTATATAAGTCAGCTGGTTTTACTTGTTATAGCATTTACTGTGCTGTTGTTTTGATTGATTTTTTGTATGGTTTATGAAAATCTAATAGAGGGTCTGTCAAGTATAACAGTATTTTTAAACTATAGAGTGTTCATTTATTTTTCAAATATTTACATTTTAAGTGTATTTTAAATATATATAAAGTGGCAAAACCAATGCTGTACAAGTCAGCTGGTTTTACTTGTTATAGCATTTAGGGGAAGGTGGTGTACCTTGGAGGTATTTTCAAACTTTGATTTTTTACAAAAAAAGTGTTTGGAAAATATCAGTAAAACATTTTTTCCATAAATTTAAGGATATCAGGAGTTACATATATTTTTATAAAATATCCAAATACATTTCTATACTCATTTTTAATTATTTAAAAAATAGCTTACAATACAGCCAAGTTACACCACCAGTGGTGTACCTTGGAGGTATTTATTTTTAACAGATAGAGTATTACACAGCATGAAGAAAAGTTGATTTATTATTTGTTTGCAGTAATCCGACTTTGCATAGGCCTACTTTGGGCTAATATCAGTCTAATTAGTTTTAAATTTACAGTTTTTAAAACATAAAATTGTTCATATAACTAAAATAATAAAGTTGGAATAGTTTAGGCATAAAATAAAGTTTAGTCAAATAAAAATAACCACTGTTTAATATCTTCTCTTTTATGTGTAACCCATTTAATTCTATTCCACGTTCAGGTGACCTAAACTTATGCCAAATGATAATTTTTCAAAAATGCAAAGTGCAAATTTTTCTAACAATGCAAAGTGTTAAAAAATTGTAAAAAATATTATTCATGGAACAATAATATATAAATAATTATTAATATATTTATTAATATATTTATTTACTGTCTAATACTGAGCTTAAATAACTTTGCTTTTGAATTTATATTTAGGTTTACAACTTCAGGAATTTAACAGTCCTACATTTAGACTTGGGCCTATTTGACCAGCACTTTGGTTATTAAAGCAAATAAATACTTTCTAACAACTTTTACTCATAATTATTAATAAATTTTGGAAGTGTACCTTGGTGGTACCTCCAAGGTACACTACAAGCAAGTGTTTTATAAAATGGCTTCCATACCTTATTATGTTAAGAGTTAACCATTTTCAAATACGCATAAATGTAGCTGAAAACATGCTTTTAAACTTGTGATTATTAGTTCAAAACAAAATTTAATGCTTACTGTTATGGAAGAAAAATAATATGTCCTTGAAATGTAACTTTTTGATGTTAAAAACAAACTTTGGTTTTTACATCCGGAACACGTGTGTTGATGTCATAGAACAACTTCCCATGAGCCTCTAGTAATAAATATGTACAACTAATATTTTAGTCTAAATTTATCTCTCCTGGTGGCTGCACAATCAATTTGCCTCCAAGGTACACCACCTTCCCCTACTTAACACTGTATTTTTGATTTTTTTTTTTTTTGTATTTTCATAAAAATGTAATAGAGTGTCTGTCAAGTATAGCATTTTAAACAACAAAACTTCTGCTTTAAATCTGCTAAAAATTGTAACTTTGAAAAATTGTATGCATTGATTATTTCTTTCCATTGTTCAATTATTATTTTATGCAATCAGTTTAATATTCAACTTTCAAGATATAATTTTCATAAGTAAAATGAAAGGTTTTTAAACTATAGACTTTTTTCAAAAATTTATTACTTTTATCCTAATTTTTAACTGAAGTTATTTTACTTTTTTTTTTTTTTAGTGATTGCTCACTTAAACAGTGTTAACTCACTTAAGTAATGTTAAGTTTGTTTTTAAAGAAACATTATTAATTACATAAGTTTTTTGAGTCTATTTTAGTAGAACATGGTTATGATTCCCTCCCCCTTATTTACTTTCAAATGAAAGAATATTGGCAGAATCATGGAATTAATATTAATTGTCTTAAGTTTTGTGCTATATATTTTATTTTAAATAAAAGTGTTCATCAGAATTTTATGCGTGGAAGTAAAACAATTATTGTATTTTTAAGAAGAAAATAAATAAAACTTTCCTTGTTATATTACTGCTTTTTAAATGTGGTGATGCAATTTATTGTTTTATCATAGCTTAACATGCAACATATTTTCTTTTTTAAATCTTTAAATAATATATAACTTTTAATAAAAAATCTATTTTTTTTTTAAATCATTATCCAGATACTATTATATACATTATTTACCTGTTTAATTTGATGTCGCCATTGAGTTTGATGTTATTCACTTAATCAGGGAGTTATATATTGGATGTTTCAAAATAGATGTTACAGTGATTATCTTTTAAACCGTAAGCGATAGAAACATGTTTTCAATTAGAAAAATTCATCAAATGAAGAGTAAATTTCAGATATGGCATTTTTTTTACTGGGGACTGTATACATATGAAAATGCGAAATTTAATTTTTATACGGTCCCTCCATTCCTATCACTTATGTTTAGAAAATTAATTTTGAAAATTATGACTTATACCACTTTGTCTAATGTGTTGGGATCAGTTTTTCTGGAGAAATAATCTTAAGGAGACCAACTATGAGTTAATAAAAGATAAATAAAGACCCCAGTGTTGGGAAAAGCAGTTTTACCTAAAATAATCGGTACTGCTTTATGAAATTAGCGGGGGTAATTTAAAAAAATTAATTTAGTCTATCATGAGGGTCATCCACTAACTACATCAAGCTTCTAGAGAAGAAATTTGAGAGTGTAAAAGAGAATGACAAAATAATGGTGTAGGTTACTATGGTGTGGTAACTTTCACTAGAAACTACCAAACATGCTTTACAGGAAAATTCTAGCTAAATTAGGATTTAAGGAGTCAACGGTGTCTATCCAGTGACTATTAACATAAATTCACATCAGTTGAAAAGTAATTACATTTTTCTTATTTTGAGACATCCCCTTAGTGCTTGGCAACAAATGCCAAAATTTTCAAATTACAATATCACGCTAACTATTTCACTTAGAGACACAGGATTTTTTTAATCAATTCTCTTAGACAAAGAGAAACATTTTTCTAGTGAGTAGAGTAGTAGTAGTGAATATAATATTCTATAAGATAAGGGATAGGAAAGGAGGGACTGTATAAAAATTAAATTTCATATTTTAATATGTGTAGTAACCCTAGTAAAAAAAATTACCATATCTGAAAGCTACTCTTAATTTGACTAAGTTTTCTAATTGAAAGTATGTTCCTATCACTTACGGTTTAAAAGATAATTGCTGTAACATCTATTTTGAAACACCGGGTATAATGCATGAAGTTTTTAATTTATCATTTCATTCATTCCTTCTTAAATGAAGCTAAATGACATATGTATATTTTTTAAAACTACAAAATCATGCAAAAATGCTACTGTTTTTTCAACTAAGAAAATGGCTACTAAACTGATGACTTTTTTATGTCGATGAGGCTACTAATGATACTATTTTCGCCATATGACATTGGTGGAACACTGCTTAAGTAAAGATGAAATAAAATGTTTCAACCTCTTTTCTATTTGTGAATAGTATTTTATTTAAACTACTTCACATTAAGATATTGCAGTATAAAAGTTTTAAATTTTCTGAATTATGTGTTTTTCTGTATGGTATATGTATACCAAATTAAAAATTGTTGTTGGGTTTATGGAAAATTTGTATTGGGTGGTGTCTTAATAAAGTTTAGTTTAGTTTGTTAAAAATTGTATGTGTTTACTATCATTAAAAGTGTTGATTTTTTTTTCTTTTACAGTTATTAAAGTTAAAGAAATTGTAATATGAGTAAAAGCAACTTAACATAAATTCACAAATTGCATAAATTGCCTGAAAATGAAGTTTTTAGTCTTTTATTACAGAACACAATAATTAAATATTGAAGGCATTTTAACTACTGTTTTGACATCAGTACTAAATTGCTTAATGTGTAACATTGAAAAAAGACACATAAAGTAAAATTAATTTATAAAATTGTTTCCAGTGTTGCTTCTTTTAAAGTTGAAGAAAAAAGTAAAATTACTAAATACTTAAAAAATAAATTTTAAGATTTCCACATTATCTTTGTATTCTAAAATAAAATAAATTAATGATTTATGCACCTCACGCATATTTAGTCCAATTAAAAAGCTTTTTTTTTTATATTCACTGATTATATCATAAAATTTATTCTTCACATGCAAGTTTTATTTACTTTTTATATTTCTAATATTAAATTTAATCATGCACTTATCTAAAAGAATATATCTATGTATTTTTATGTAAAATAAGCTTTATTTAAATGCAATGAAGTAGTAAAAGCAATCTTTATAATATTCTTTACTTCATGTACCTCTCTATCCCCTAATTTACTTTTTCTTTAAAGTTAGTATACCGGGAGAAAAATATATTTAATACAAAAGTTTGCTTTGGTTTTTACCCAACAAATTTTAACCTGTGAATTGGTTTAATTTATAAAACTTTTTTTTTTTTTTTTTTTTTTTTTTTTTTTTAGGTAGTTAGCTTGCTTTCTTAAAAGTAAGAGATGAGTCCCTGGTAATTAAGATGTATGTTCTCCCTTCTTGGCATTTGCCAACAGTTGTGATTTGTTAACCTCTCTTCGTTAAAATAATGCTAGTCATTATTCTACAATTGTGTGACAGGAAAATTCCTAAGAGGCCCTTTGTAAAGTTTTAAAAAAATTTAAAACATGAATAAGTAATTGTTGACTACTGATTAAAACTTGGTAAATGTGATGAATGTACATAGAAAAACAAATCATTAAATTTTCAGAACAATAAACAAATGAATGATTTATCACCATTTGACCACTGTGAAGGGGGGAAGTCAATAAGGTATTGGCCTATCGCTAAACTGGATAAAAGCTGTCATAGGTATGAAAAAAATTTAGTTATCTTAATACCAGTCTTTTTTTAGTAGTTTTTCTCTGTGTTGTATTTTGAAAGATTTTTCAGATTTTAAAATCTAGTATTTTTTTCTAACATTCACATTGTTTCTCATAATTTTCTCAATTATTACATTTTACTTTTTCTTTCACTATACTATGACTTTAATTAACATTAATACTGGGTTACCAGCTGCTCTACATTTTGTGAAGTTGTTTTGCTCTGCATTTCCTGCCCCAGTGTCTCTAAAGAAGTATTTTTAATATATGCAGGAAACATTAGTTTAAAAAAAAAAGTGTAAAATCAGTAATTCCAGTGACTTTAAGAGCATTGTATGTTATGTGTAAAGGAAAGTTAAATCTGTTAATAATGTACAAAGTGTGTTCTAGTTTTATTAATGTTTGATTATTTGTAATATATAATTATAGATCTATGTTTAGGTTTAATTATAAATACTAGTTTATGTGAATTGTTATAAGTATATGGTGGTTTTTATTCGCATTATTAAACATCTCTGCCAGAAAAAAAAATAGCAAAAGCAAAATATTTCTTAAAATTGTGTTTGTTATGAAGTGATTCCTAAATCCAAATTAATTAAATTGCTAGCTTATTCCAATTCTATTTGTTTCATAGTTTATGTGAAAGGTTAACACATTACAATATAAATATCAGGTAATCCACAAAAATTAATCTAACGTTGAATGACAGGGAAAATCATGGCAAAAATCAGGAAATTTGAAAAGGATACTTTGATGGCTACCTTGTAAATTATCTTCAACGATGGGTCTAAATCCCAAAATTAGGGGATGGTTGCAATCAGGCATGTATCCAAAAAAGCATTTTGAGGGGGGGGGGGGTCCAAATAGTAAAAAAGGCAGAATTTCTCACAAAAATACTATATCATTACCATTTTAGTAACAAAAATCCAAATTTCGAAGGGGAGGGGTGTCTGGCCCCCTGGACCTCCCCCTAAATACGTCCTTGGTTGCAATAACCTTCTCATAATATGCTAAATATCTTCTATGGGAGAAATCAGAAGAGCTAACTGGCCAAGGAATTGTTGAAGATAATTCATTGCATTACAAGCTGTGTGTAGCCATGCTTTATCTTGCTGAAAAGTTAATTTGCGGTGTTTCAACAAGAATGGTAAAACAGCTGGTCATAGAATGTTGTGCACATATACTGCTGTTCTGAAAGTGTGCTAGAAATGGCTACAGAATAGGGCTGGCTATTAAAGAAAATGACATCCCAAACCATAACACCCTGCTGTGGGTTTGTGTTGGGTAATAGTAAGGACAAGATTTCCTTACTGCCTTGGATATATCTAGACATGCCTACATTTGTTGTCAGCACACAATTGCAAATTATATTATGATCGATTCCTGTCAAATTTGTACAATAATTAGTTTTTTTTAATGTAAAGTTGTCCATTGTGTTGTCTTTTATAGCAAATTACATCAAATATTTACAAAAGTTGGTTGATACTGAAATGGTGAATGTGAAATGTCACATCAACATGCTTTATAATAGAGCCCCTATAATACACAGTAGAGTGGGTTAAAAAAAACAAAAAATCTTCTTTTCAACTCCTAATATCACGGAAAAGTTGCAACTTCTGGTGAATAAAGAAATGTCAAAAAAGAAATAAAATTGGTTTATATCTTCTGATTACACTGCCCTAAAGTTTGTGGAAATTTTGAAAAATTCGCATTTTTACAATAATTTTTGATATTTTTAAATTAGCCTGTTTCTGGATGTAATAGCTCAAATTTTTATGTATTTAAACCACACAAAATTTGTAAGGAATTAAATTTGCAGGGAATGCACAACCAAAAAATGTTAGATTTAAATAATGTTTGAGCTCCTATTGAAATGCATTAAGTATCCATTTTATAATTACTGTTTTTTCTTAACCACTTGGAATGAGTTATTGTCTTTTCAATATTTAAGTTGGAAGGTTTAGAAAAAGATATCACAGTTGTTTCAAAACTTTGTTTATAAATGAATATTACCATTCTAAAATTTTTGCGAACATTTTCCACGTCTTTTTAAAGTATGATCTTTTTAATTATTTTTAGTATTTAATGATTAAGAATCTTTTAAACAAAAGTTCACTATGAAAAGAGAATCAATTTATCAAAAGTTTTAATATTTGTTAACTACTAATATTCCAGCTTCTGCCGCCCAGGTGGTGTAGTGGCTAAAGAACCATTCTGTCAATGCCTTGGGTCCGGTTTCGAAATTCTGACTTGGGCATGGGTGTTAACTTTCCATCCCTTCATAGAGGGTAATGCTGGCCACCTATTGGGTGCTCCCATAATAAAATGGCCAGTAATTCGGACCTTAGTAGCCAGGGCCATCGCTGATGTGTCAGGCGCCTTTGTGCAAACACCGATTTAGCGCCCCTACATAAAAATAAAAAAAATTCAGTCTTCGAAACAAAAGTATTATTTTACTATTCCATGTACTTATTCAGTTGGAAAATATCATAATTAAACCGAGTCTCCAAAGGTGGCACCCCTATAAATATTCAGTTTTTGAAACAAAATTATGATTAGACAATACCATATTAGTTAGTATTCAGTAGAGAATATACGGCATTGCTCCGGACCGTAGGGTTGCTCGATGGATACCCGGTACTGCCAAAAACTCATTCGGTACATGCATTATACGTGCTCATACACTTAGTGGAACCAAAAACACTGTGGTAGGTAGCTAAGTTATTATAGGTACAAAGATCAGATTTGCTTCCCTCTAGACTAGTCTTTTGAAGAGTTCTAGTGATATGGAATTCATTTTAATTTTATATGTGCACTTTTTGTTCATGAATAAAGTAATATAATACAAGGAAAACTACAAACAACAAGTTTTATCATAGTTAATAATTTCAAAAATTGTCCATGTTATTTGGAAGCATTCATTATTGAAGCTTCTTTTGTTTATCCAGATTTACATAAGATAGATTTGAAATTTAAGTGACCGATTTCAGCGAAGAAGATAATGGCAGATGGTTATTAGTTTAATTTCAAAACAGTAGATGTTTTAATAAAAAGTCAAACATTTCAGAGGACTGATTAATTTAACTTTCACACTGAAAACTCAAATGGAAAGTGCAGTATCTCTTATTGCTACAATATTTGAAAATGGAACAAAAAAAGTAAAAAGAACATGAATTATGTATTTTATTAAATTAAATTCTGTTTTGAATGTAAAATATTTGGTAAAAGGAGAAAAAAAAACACTTTTCTACTAGAGAATCTAAGTATTGCGCACTGTTCAAAATGTTTTCAAAGGCTTGACAATGCATTAATGAAATGTTTAAAATAACAAAATAAAAACAACTAAAAATATGTATGAATAAAAATTGTGGCTCTATCAATAAAAATGAAATAAAAAATTGTTTAATAAAAAATTGTTTAATAATAAAATTTGTTTAATGTTGAGGAACAAACTTTGTAGGTCAATTGTTGAATTAGATCTTTCTAAAATTATAAAAGAGTTTGTACAAAGAAAACCACGAAAGTCACATTATAATGTCAAAATTCTTTTAAAAAAATTAATATCCTTAAAAGAGTACTAAAATTTGTTAATATGCCAGAAAGATATATTTACAGTAAAAATTCAAAGTAAAAATATTTCTTTGAAGAGTAAAAAACTTAAAATTACAACAACAAATTTAATTATTTGATAATTATGCCTGGTATTGCTTGGAATAAGCTGGTTTAGTTAGAGATATTTTTAAAAAGAACCACTAGTATTATTTATAGTGAAACTTTTAGCTTTTGCACTAGCAAACCTTTCAATTGTATTACTTATGTCTACTTTATCAAATTCTTGATATTCTATTGAAATGATTGATAAATTTGGCAACCGTTCTTGGCTCATTGATGATCGTAAATAATTTTTTATAAGTTTTTATTTGGAAAAACTTCTTTCTGCGGAAGCGACTGTAACTGGAAGTGATAAATATATTCATAGCGAGATTGCGGTATTTGAAAAAACATTTTAACGATATTCCTCGAAAAGAAATTCCCCATCTATATCATCAATTAATTTTAAATACAAGTCTTTGAAATGTTTTAAGATTTCTTTTTCACCCCAATCAGACAACATGTTTATTTGCGATATAAGTTTAAAAATATCATTATACTCCTCAAAAATTTTGAATAAAATTGTTGAATTAACAAGATTGCTTATGACGAATATATATAATAATAATCCTTCGAATTATCTATCTCAATCACCTATTGCAACAATTCCTTTGTTTAACGCAACAGAAACTGTCAGTTTAACCATTTCTTTGCCATAGTTCTCACAAGAGAAGGTGTAATTAGTGTTGAACACATAGTTTTGGTTTCAAAAATATAAAAAGTGTTATTCAAATGTCAATAAAATTAATTATTATTTTATTTTAAAATTGTATCTACCCATACTACTACTTACTTCTTCATAAAAAGTGTAGTTCTGAAAAGGATGAAAATAATTTACTACTCTACATACGATTGGAGAAAAGTAAATTAAAGTTAATAGTAATTACATTAATTTTGAGTACAGTCGTGAATATAAAAAAAATTTTTGTGGAAGGGGCTAATTTTAATTAAAAAACTTATTAGACATCAAGTTTCCCAGACAGCACATAAGCTTAAATCAAGCTTGACATTTCTTTGAATTTGACGTATTTATACAAGCTTGACAGTTCAATTCATTTTAAGCTTGCAGTAAGCTTGGAGATTACAAAAAAATGAGTCAGCAAATATTTTCCCTCTGGATTTAAATTATTTGAACTGTCAAGCTTGAATACAACTTAATTACTGCTTGATTTGGAAAGCCACATCCACATAACAATTAATTTATCATCAGTCATAAATGTACTTGACCATAGAATTAAAAAAAAAAAAGATTCTATATTTCCAAATATTGAAATTCTTTAAAATAAAATACAAATATACTACGAAATTGATTTCAAAATCAGTCGTTTGTCTCGATTTTGGCCAATATTGCCCAACATGAGTGTTGCGATATTAAAAGTTTTAAAACGTGTGCTGCTTTTAAGTTTATATTATGCTTATTTCCCTATTAGTAGAGTCTATAAATTACACATAACATTATTTTAATTTTGATTCATCCCATGGAAAAATAAAAGAAGCAGATCGGCATTGGCTACTGATCAATCTCGCCAGAAAACGGCGTGACAACCATAACAGTCACTTCAAACTTTAGTTATATCACCACGAGTCAGATTGGCTGAGTGGTTAGGACACTGGCTTCGCAAACCTTAGGTCCCGAGATTGATCCCAGCTGCGGACGCTAGACGGAACGGAAACAGATTAAAATAACTTGAAATTTCAGCGTAGAGGGGGGGGGGGAAATGCGTGAAAAAATAAAATATATGGGGCGAGTTCGCCGACGGGTGCCTCATGTATTTTTTAAGTTTGAATTAAGCTTACTATGTCAAGCTTGCATTAAGCTTACACGCTTGAAATTTTCAAGCTTAATTCAAGTTTATTAAAAGGATTCTTTTTATGATGAGCTAGATCATCTTTTGAGTTCTTGTCCTAGGCATGATGTAAAAATGATTATGGGTGATTTTAATGCCAAAGTTGGTGGTGAGGAGGAATTTAGATCAGTTATAGGAAGGCACAGCTTGCATGCCGATTCAAATGATAATGGTAACAGACTTATCAGTTTTCCTGCCTCTCACAATATGGTGGTTGGAAGCACAATGTTTCAGCATAAGGATATTCATAAAATAACATGGAGATCTCCGGATGGACTCTATAACAACCAGATTGACCATGTGGTGATTGACTCTAGACACTTTTCGAACCTCCTAGATGTGAGAACTTATAGAGGAGCTAATGTAAATTCTGATCACTATTTAGTGATCTGCAAATTTAGGGGAAGAATTTCTTTGGCTAGAAATACAAAAAAGAATGTTCCTGTAAAACTTAACTGTGGGAAGCTAAGAGATCCTAAAATCCACAAAGACTATCAAAATCAAATATCAAATGAACTAAAAGAGAAAATAACTACAGATGAGCTGAATGAAAAATAGCAATTTATTAAGAATTCCATACTATCGGTGGCTAACACACTGATCGGCAAAGAAAAAAGGTCAAAAAGAGCTGATTGGTTTGATGATGAGTGTAGAATTGCTAATGAAAATAAAAATAGAGTATATAAAACTATGCTGAGTAAAAAATTTACAAGAAGAGCTGTTGATGATTATAAAAATACATGTAAAGAGGAGAAGAGAATACATAAAAGAAAAAAGAGAATTTACAGAGAGAACCAACTAAACGAAGTCGAACGCCTTCGGTCCGGCCATGAAGGCAGAGCCTTCTTTTGGGCTATTAATGAGGGGCGCAGGGACTTTAAACCTCGGATAACTCTTTGTAAGAATATAGATGGAACTATTGTTAATGAAAGAGATAAAATTTTAAATAGATGGGTTGAGCATTTTAACAAGTTGCTTAACTCTGATGTGTCAAATAATTTTGATTTTACAGTTGAAGAGACTAGGAGTCAGTTTTTTGATTTTCCAACCATTGGGGAGACTCAGGGGGCTCCTAGTCTCCCCAATTGATAAACTGAATTGACCCCCCATTGATAAACTGAAAAATAATAAAGCAGCAGGACCAGATGCTATTCTCGCTGAACTAATAAAATGTGGTGGAAAAGACCTGACAAAATGTATCTGGGAAATTATACGATCTATTTGGGAGAAAGAAGTTCTGCCTTCTGAATGGAAATTAAGTATTTTATGTCGAATACATAAAAAGGGGGACGTATTGAACTGTGAGAATTACAGAGGTATAAGTTTATTGTGTGTTGCTTATAAGATTTTCTCTAATATCTTATTTAATCGCCTGTCTCCTATTATGGAAACTGTTGTCGGTGATTATCAGTGTGGGTTCAGGAGAGGACGATCGACGGTTGATCAGATCTTTACTTTGAGACAAACTCTGGAAAAGTGTAAAGAGTACGGGATCGAAACCCACCATTCATAGGCGGCTGGTGCACCAAAAAAGTGGGGGGTCAAAAGAGATGAGAGTATGTAAGTAGAAGGCACCCCTAAAGCTGATTTTTTTTGGGGGGGAGGGTGTAAAATCGCCCTATTATAATTGAATTTTAATGTCATTATTGATTAAATGTCCTTCTCTAAAAGAACTAGGATGAAAAATCAGAACGGATGCCCAACGAAGATTCCCTCCTTCTAATTCAAAGTAGAGACCTGCACGGACCGGCCGGTCCGGACTCGTGTTAGTGTTAATTTTTTTTCGAGTTCCTGCAACCCGAAAAACAGTTAATATTAATAACTTCTTAATATTAAATGTCTGAAAAATATTTATTTATCGATCTATCTGGTCGTCTTTACATATTTTTTAATTTCTGGAATTTTCGAATTTTTCCTCCTCAACTATGGGCTCGTGATGTTTGTTCAAATGTGTTACGGGCCCGGGCATGGCCTACAAATTCAAGAATCGTCGGGCTCGGGCCGGGCCGGGACTCTTATTTTCAGGCCCGTGCAGGTCTCAAATTCAAAGTTCCATTCCAATTCTTATGAAATAATAACATGAGAAAAATATAAAATACTTACTTGTTAAGCAAATCTTTCGTTCTTTAAGTCTTGAATAGATCAATGATGTCACAAAATGACAAACTTCCAAACACAGAGAGAGAGGAGGTTACTAATAAATTCATTTATTGGATCTTATATTATCCATCCTAATAAATTATTTGGTATTATATTATGCAATATTGGCATATACATCCAATTTATTGAAGTAACATAGAATCTTTTACATTAATTTCTTTTTTCTCGGGGGGTGTTCACCCCCCCCCCCTTTAATGCTCCCTTGTATGGAAATATATCAAAGAGTTCCTTTTCAACAAGAAAATTGCATCTTTTTTTCAGTTCTGTTATCTCTGGATATTTCTGGCAAAGAGTTGGTGTATTTTTTGTACACTTTTTGAAAAATTTACATTTCTCTCTTTAATTTTTCCATATCAAGATCTAATCCATATCAATAAGCAAAATGCTCTGTTCACTTCTCCATAGTACTCTAACCATGCAAATTGGTCGAACCAATTTTTTTTTGAATTTCCTCACTTTATGTATCGGATATTCAAAGTCTAGAGGCTGATGTGGGCTTTCGTTTAATCCATTTTTCCTGTATTTATGTTGATCCGAAGTTAAAGTGTCTCATTATCTTCAGTTCTGAATCCTAGTTATTTGCACTGAGACTTTACGTTGGTAAATGATCAGCCTGTGTGTTAATGAGTTTAACTCTTTAGCTCCTAAAGATAATCTCATAGCTGTTGGTTCCCACCGGAACGGCAGAAACGTGAAACTTAAACCATCACATTTTTCATTTTCTTTTAAATTGCTAAGCATATTTTGATCTGCATTTTCCGCAACTGGAATCTTACGGAAACATGAAGTGATGGTCGGTTGAGTTTTAAGCCGCTTTGCTTTTAACATTTCAAAAACAAATATGAATATGGAACAAATAAAGATCATGAATCAGAAAACCTTAGGCAGCACGCGCACAGTCAACCTACTGCTTCGAATTAGCATATGGGAATGAAATGTTCACGAGATCCTTACATCTGGGCAGGGCCGATTCTAGAATATACAGTTCCTTTCGGGAAATTTCTAATTCGGTCCCCCCCCACACACACACACATACACTCACATACAATCTCCTGCAATTAAATCCCTTTCTAAATGTGCAGATAAATATGCTTTCTTTTTCTTAAATGTAATCTTAAAAGAGACTGTAGAAAGCCGTTTATTATCCCTTCCATGAATTGTATTCATGGGTGGTCAGTTTAACTCTTTAGCTCCCAAAGATAATCTCATAGCTGTTGGTTCCCATCGAAACGGCAGAAAATGGCCTATCCGCCCTCTCCTCATGTAACCTCCCTTTTTAAGTGGCGTGAGAGGCTTCCTGTTATGATAATCCGAAGACGGTCTATTATATCTATTCCAGAATACAGGAAGATAGCAATGACAAAATTTTAAAGTAACACACCTGTAAGAAAGCTACACTCCGTTTTTATGGGAATGAAGGCACTTGGACAGTTGGAGGAGATAAAGAATAATTTTCCCTCCTTTTATCCAAATAAAGGAAAAGGAATGCGCATTGCTGCTATTGTCAAGATCTATTTTCTTCCTATCACAATTACTGTGACTTGTTTTAGAGAAAATGCATCGAATTTCTCTCGCCGAAAAACCGTTAAATGCGGAAAATCTAACGTTCTTGACGACATTTTTTAACATTACAAGTATAGGAAGATATTTGGAACCAATAGAAAATGACGTTATAGGCGGGAAAACAGTAAATACGTCTAACGTTAAACCAGGGTTTCACTGTATATAAAGACCTTGCACTGGTGCACTGGGAAAGTTCGCTTTCCCTCCCCTTCTCTTGCTCGGTTTCCGTATTGAGTGTCTTGCCATCATTTTTAGATGAATTGTTTCTTTTGAACTTTGAAAATTGGGGGGGCGAGGCCCCTTTACTTTTGGAAGTGAGGGGGTAGTCGCCCCCCTTGCCCCCCCCGTACCAGCCGACTATGCCACCATTTGTTTGTGGACTTCAGGGCGGCTTATGATAGCATTGATCGAGCTGGTCTACTAAAAGCCCTACTGGAATTTAATGTTCCAATAAAGTTAATTAAGCTTGTGAAGCTCACTCTTTCAGAGACATTCTCTGTGGTGCGAGTGCAGGGAGAGTTGTCTACAACTTTTGAGATCTGCAATGGAGTAAGACAGGGGGATGTACTTGCATGCCTCCTTTTTAATTTTGCACTGGAGAAAGTCATAAGAGATGCTGGTATTAATACAAGAGGTACTATATTTAATAAATCAGTACATATTCTTGCATATGCTGATGATGTAGATGTAATTTCAAGATCTGCTGCTGAGCTAGGAGAGGCCTTTATGGCATTGGAGAAGGTGGCTGGGAATTTGAAGCTTAGAGTAAATGTAGAGAAAACAAAATATATGTACTGTGGGGAAAAAGAAAGCCCACCTAATTTTTTTTAGATTGGCCCATTTAAATTTGAATCCGTGAAAAATTTCTCCGATTTGGGTTCTGAGATCAACAATCAAAATGATATTAACCCTGAAATCAGAAAAAGGATTATTGCCGCAAATCGCTATTTCTTTGGTTTAAGGCCTTTTTTAAAATCCCATCTAATCCTCTTTAATAATAGCGTAGTATGCTAATGAGATGTATGTGTGTGTGTTCGCTGTAGGTGGCCAGAGAACTTGTCAGATCCGGGTCAAATTTGGCACAGAGGATAAAAAGGTAAAAAAAAAAAGCCAGTGCCGTAAAAAAAATTTTAAATTCGAATTATTTAGAAGATATTAATTAAAAACAGAAGAAATGAGCATCTAGGTTACCATATTTGGCGACCTTGCTCCAGCAAAAAACGATTTATGCTTTCGCAACAAAGCAGGAAAGCTCTTAAAAGTATGTTAGATTCGAAAAAACATGAAGTTGGAATTACGCCAAGTTAAAATTCACGAGAAATAAATACGTGTGTTAACATAAAGTTAACTATTTTCAAATAAGCAAGATCGTTTGGATACCAGGAGTTCAATATTAAAGATGACGCTTTTTTTTTTTTTTTTTTTTTTTTTTTTTTTTTTTTTAACCAGTCATATCCTTGGCAACGTTCTGTGAATATATGGCAACCCTTGTGAAAGCCGCCATTTTATTCCTTGGCTATGATTGAACTAGATTTGATTGCCACTAAAAGAACATTCCAGCGTTTTCGTTAATAAAAGAAAAACATTTTAAGATTTCAAATGATTTATTTTACCCTTGGGAGTGCTTAACTAAGGTATGATTGCGTCTGGAAGAAGATTTTACCATATTGATTTAGATTTTACTACATTCGTATTAGGTATCTAAAACTTTGTTCTAAAATCTACAAAAAAACTTTGTTCTAAAATCTCTAAAAAAAATTAATAAATAAAAAGAAATATACCAAAAATAGCGAAATGCAATCGGAAAGTAATTTTATTTTGCAGCATGCATTTGTTACGTAATGTTACGGTTGTAGCATGGCTAAATACAAAATTAAATGAGTAAATGGGAAATTTTTAATGCATCACGTTTCAAAAGTGATTTTGCAACATTCAAAATGAAGAACATTTTCATCTGAGTGAGTTAAAGTAATTAAATTCATAAACCTAAGCAACGGACTAAAATGCCACCTATTAATTCTAAACTCAAGGCCTCCTGCAGACGATAATTCTGATAACACGGAAGGACCAATGCTAGAATAAGCTCGACTTTTAGTAGTCTTAAGAGGCATAGTGACGTCAGCTCAATGTATTCACAATCGAATCGATTACCAATGTTAAAAAGATGTTCTTTTTCATGTTTAAATAAAAGAAATTAATAATATTACTGAAATGCAAACTTTTCTACTGGGTGACACTACTTGACTTGATTTTCTAATTTCTGTATTGGGTGGTGGTAGAAGGAATTTTTTCAGATCTTTAATTACAAACATAATTTTGAAAAGCTGCTAAATATGTTTTGCTCAAAGTCTGTAAAGCCCAAAACATGATGTGATTATGTATAGTTACCAGAAAAACGACTGAAGCGAATGATATGAAATTGAGTGTCATGATAGGTGGTCACTCAACTTAAAATATAGGCGTCCAATTTTTAAAAAATCTTGATTGGATTTTGAGATTTTGCGAAAATCCTTTCAAACTGCGTCAATTTAGGTTCAAGCAGGGGCGGCCCTAGGGCTGGACAAACCGGACCCCTGTCCGGGGCGGCAAATTTTAGGGGCGGCATTTTGGCTCGAATTTGAAAAATACATTTTGTATTAGCAAAGGAATTCCGAAAGATAAAAAAAAAATATTCCGAAGAATATCATTCTATATAACTTTACTAACTGATGTATCCATCCGTCATTGATGGGTTTTTACTAACCGCGCGAAATTTCGTTTGCATTGTAAGAGTACAAAAAATGGAATTAGCATACTGGCAGAAATATAGAAAGCAAAGTTATAACTCTTGTGTATTGTTTAAAGATTACAGGTTAGAGAGTAACAAATTACTGAGACAAACTGTCAATAGAGAAAATATTTTTTCAAAATTAACGTTTTCTTTTAGTGGATGAGCTTCCTACATCAAAAAGTCATTTAAACGTGCAAAAGAAGATGCTAGTAATGAATATTAAACTGAAAAGAGAATACCTGGAAAATGCTTTGTAATAGCAAATAGCCTATATTTAACACTGCAACATCTGATTGAATTATATTTTGATGATTTTACTTGATGCGCAGAGAACTTTATCAAAGTTTACGTCATACCTCAAAAGTAATTCAAATTTGTAGAAAATTAAAAACCTGTAATTTTAATTTACTAACCGCCTACTTTTTAACAAAATTTCATTTCATTCCCTTTTGTCTGACCACTAGTTGTTTTCACGAAGTGGTCACACAAAATTTTCTCAAAATAATATATAAATATATATTTAATTAGGAAGAATTCAAACAATGTTATTTAACTCAATCTCCTCGTCAGTAACTGAATTTTGTTCTATTAACTTTAGAAATTTTATTATTATGCCTGAAAATTTTTGCACAATTTTCTCAAAATTAAAAAAATAATAATAATAATTTAAAAAAAGAAATCGACGTAATTTGTATAAGTCGAACAGCCACTTTTGTATTACCTCCAGACGCCTTAAAGTGACCGCCCCCCCCTCTCTCCCCGCCCCCTAAAAAAGAAAAAAAAATAGAATGCAACTTTTACAGATCCTTTCAATTTATTCAAATCTTTAAAAAATTTCGATGATGCTTTGTTAGCCATCATATGACCTAATTTCATTCTGTTCTCTTAATCCGTTTTTGATGGATGCCAGAACAAACTTTTTAAACGATTTTTACAAAATCTCAAAGTGTATGAATTACTTAAAACAATTTTGGTAACTATTGTTTCAATTAACTTACCATTCAATATAATTCCAAATTTCATTCTATTCCATTGAGCCATTTTTTAACAAAGGGCGAACATACACACAGTTTTCAAACAACTGTTTTAAATCTCAAACCTTTTAAACGAATTAGAAATATTTTAGCACCTGCAGTTTAAATTAAGTTGCCACTTTTGGTGTTGCTATAAAATTAATTTCATTCGCTTCAGATGTTTATATGTGATTTGCAGACAAATATTTACTCATTTTGCATAGATTTTTCACAAAGTTTCCAGTTGGATTCAAATTACACTTTGTTAATGAAATTCAACAAGCCAAATACTATCCCATATTTCTAGATTGCATTCCTGATTGCAAAAAAATGGAACAAATCGCATTCTTGGTAAGGTATAAAGTTATTGACAAATCTAGTTCCAATGAGACTACCGTTAAAGTTGATGAAAGAATTTTAAGTTTTCGTTTCAGTGATTTGGCTTCAGGATTATTTAACTCTCTCAAACAGTTCATGTTCGTATGATCTATTATTATTTGGTATAAAATCTTCAATTCCATGAATCCATTAAGAAAGCTATTGCAGTCAAAAGACAACCATCTGTTCTAGAACTCTTAAGAAACTGTAAAGATTTTTTTGTAAGGATCTTCGATTGGATGTGATTTTAAATGAAATGTTCTGTTATGCAAGAGAACTGACCGACGAGATAGTATTCTGGTTAACACTGAGTTTAAGTAGCCGCGTAACCTATTAATTGGGATTGCGAATCACGAGATGATCTGGGGAAAGATCCTAAATTAAAATTTAAGATAGTTTTATTTTTTTACAGTAAACAAAGCGATTAATACCTAACAGTGCAGATTTAATTTAATAAGTACCCAATGTAATTATTTTACATTTTTGCACGGCATAAATGAGTTAAAAGACACTCCTAAAAAGTATTATTAAACATTGTAGCACAGTGTAACAGTGTTAACACTGTTTATAGTGTAAACAATTGGAGTTAATACTGACCGATGGGGAATCGGAAAATATAAACGCGCTTGATCTTAGTAAATGAAATAGTGTCAGTTACGGCCTTATTAAGCAAAAAGGAAAGCCCAATTGAAATTTTAAAGCTAATTTCAACTCTAGATTTTACACGCACATCTTGCTATTGCTTCGAGAATTTCGCTTTCTTTGCCGATAAGTGTGGCAAGTGCAGAGAAGAGTTTCTCAAAATTAAAGTTAACTAAAAATTTCTTATGTTCCACAACTCTTCCAGATACGTTAAATAATTTAACTACATTGGCTATCGAACATGAATTAGTTGAAAAACTGATTTAAGAGAAAAAGTCAGGAATTTTGCGAAATTAAAAGTCAGAAAAATAACTCTTGATTTTTCTCTCTTTCTTTTGGTTTTTAGCTTAATGTGTGGTTTTTAATAAATATGGTTTTTTCTTATGCTGTGTTATGTTTAAAGAGCTATTCCAGTTTTATAGGCATGAAAACAGAATCTGTAAACAATTTCTTTCTTTTAATAGTACTTTTACTGGGGGGGGGGGGGGGCGGCATTTTATATTTTTGTCCGGAGCGGCAAAACTGTTAGGGCCGGCCCTGGTTCAAGCATCACGTAAAAACGACAGAAGCGAATTGTATGAAATTGGGTGTCATGATAGGTGCTCACTCAACTTAAAACATAGGCATCGAATTAAAAAAAAATCTTGATTAGATTTTGAGATTTTGCGAAAATCATTTCAAACTGCGTAAATTTGTGTTCGCACACCACGTAATAACTGCAAAGGTGAAAAAATGATATTTGGTGAAATGATAGGTGGTCACTCACCTTAAACTATAAGCATCTAATTTTTAAAAAATCGATCAGATTTCGAGATTTTGTGTGTAATCGTTTAAAACTGAGTGAATCTTTGTTCCCGCATTACGTAATAACGACTAAAGCGAATGATATGAAATTCGGTCACATGATAGATGGTTGCTCAAAATAAACTATAGGTGTCCAATTTTTTAAACATTTTTATTAGATTTTGAGATTTTGTGAAAATTCTCTCAAAATACGTTTATATTTCTTCAAACATCATCGACTAATACGAAATTTAGTGATATGATAGGTAGCTGCTAATCTTAATTTATAGGCGTTGAATTTTTAAAATATTTTGATTACATTTTGAGATTTTGCGAAAATCGTTTTAAAATGCTGAAATTTTGTTCCAGCATCACGAAATAAAGACTGCAGGGAATGAAACGAAATTGGGTGACATGATAGGTTGTCACTCAACTTAAATTCTAGGCTTCCAATTTTTCAAAAATGTTGATTAGATTTTGAGATTTTGTGAAAAATATTTCAATATGCGTAAATATTCATTCGCGCATCACATAATTACGACTAAAGCGAATGAAATGATATTACTTAGTGACTCTCTAACCTGTAATATTTTAACAATACATGAAAATTATAACTTCGCTTTCTTTACTTTGGCAACATACTACATCCATTCTGTGTACTCCTACAATGCTGACGAAAGTTCTTGCTTTTTGGAAATTTGCATTCACTAACCCGTCAAGGACGGGTACTTCAGCTAGTAAAGAGAAGAACAAAAATTCTGTTGCACAAGGTGTTAATAAGATCAGTTTTAACATATGACTCAGAAACATGGACTTTAACGCAGTGGCGGCCCGTGGTCAAAACTGTTAGTGCAGCCGGAAGCATATGAGCCCCCCCCTCCCCCCTTTCCTCCGGACAGGATTGGAAAATCTTTGTTACTGAATTCGAAAGCTGGCGGATTAAGCCCTCACCGAGGAAGGAAAAAAAAAAAAAAAGAAATTACATAAAAAATGTAAGAGGTCCTATTTTACTTCCATAAAATGGACATAAATTTCAACCAGCCGCTCTTATCCTCAAAATTGCATTAATCCGTGTCTGATTCGAAGTTTCCTTAGAATTTTCTTTTGTAACGATAACTTGAGAAGAAAAGAAAAAAAAAGAAAACTTACTTATTTTTTATAAGTCAAATCAATCCTCCTTTCTTTTAAACATGCGAATCGGTCAGTGATGTCCCCATAAAAAGGCGTTGTTTTAATTCAGATATTAATAATTTTAAAAGCTCTTTAAAATTTCCCATGTTTAAAGAATTTTCTCGCTCGCCATGTCCTTCCTCTAAATGCCAGTTCTTGCTTACTTAAAAACAATACTGCTTTGATGGGTAATTGTCCATTCATAAGCGTCATTCAGGCTTACTTTCTTGATAAATTCAGCAATATAAAGTCGAGAGTTTTCCAAACATATATTCTCCTTACCCCCTCCCTCACTTCTCGTCCGAGCCTTGGTCGAGTTCTCAAGTTCAGCCGCCGTTAAAAAAATTTTCATGGGCTGTATCAGCTGCATACTCCCTATGCCGGAGAGGCTGCTTACGTAGTCGTTGTCATGGCAATGGTGCTGCCAATTTTCTTTTCAGCGCTCTGGGCTGAACCAAAATTTTTCCCAATTGAATTACGGGAAGATTAAAGTGCTTTTTTTCTGAATGAGCGATCCGGCCACAATACGTTTTTTTTTTTTTTTTTTTTTTTTTTGTTTTTTTCGGAGAATTTCTTAATTTACCGTAGGAATTCCACAATTCTAATCTGAGTTTAGGAAAATTAGTAGAATGAATTATTTTAAAGTATGTGCTGATAATTTCAAGTGCAGCCCGGCTGTACTTGCTGTATCCCACGAGCCGCCACTGCTTTAACGACGACGGGGGGAAAAAGCACTGGCAATCTTCGAAAGAAAGGTTCTAAGAACTATTTATGGTGCCGTTTTAGAAAATAATACTTGGAGGAAAAGATATAACTTTGAAATCTATAAAATCTGTAAAGATGACGACATTATTAAATACATAAAACTGAATAGAATGAAATGGGCAGGTCACCTTCTGAGAATGAGTGCTGAGAGAACTGCTCTTAAGGTCTTCGATGCCACTCCTTTTTGTAAAAGACCTAGAGGAAGACCTAAGAAAAGATGGAGGGACAGCCTGGATGAGGATTTTGCCAAACTGAAAATAAGAAACTGGAGGTCCATTGCAGGGAAGAGGATGGAATGGGAAAGACTTCTGAGGAAGGCCAGGGCCCACAAGGGGCTGTCGTGCCAATGTTGATGATGATGATGAATTCAAGTTTATTTACTTGATAAATCAAGCTTACTGCAAGTTTGATGCAAATTTGCTGTGCTGTCTGGGTTTACATTAAAGCAAAATTTCACCCTAAGTAATGTAATTTAGTTTGGTCTAATTTTTTAAAAAAGCTTATTTTACCTACGTAAAATGCATAATAAAACAAAATGTTGCCCTTTAGATTTTTTTTTTTTTGGGGGGGGGCATGCAGCACTATTTGAATACGTAATGTAAAATACTACCCGAATCAAAAGTTATTTAAATATGGCACGACTTGTTAAATTGCTGATCAGTAGTGGATTCAGAAATGCTTGAAGGAGGGGAGAGATAAGTATAACAAAGAATTTTTCCACTGTTGGGTCATCCCGCCCAATTAATTTTCAATCTTGAATCCAGGTATATTCTGTCTGCTCTCATCATTGAAAAGATGCAATGGAGAAGTCTCTCCTTCTGTGACCAGTGTTGCTTCCGAGCTTGAGTCTTTGAATGCTGTCGACAATTTCGCAATTGCAGGGTCTGGATTCCGGCAGAGCATTCAATGACCCATGCCGGGAAGCAACACAGGTCACAGAAGGAGAATTTTCTCCATTGCATCTTTTCAATGATGAAAGCAGACAGAATAAAACTGGGTTCAAAAGTGGGTTAAACTCCCTAGCAACTCCACAAATTTTTAAATGTGCTCAAGGGAAGAGAGATCGCCCTCCTTTGGATCCGATACTTCGGATTTCAATTAATGTATAATACAAATAAAGGAAATTGTATTTATACATTTAAAAAAATAATTAATATTTGAATGCCAATTCATGTTACTTTTCTGTTAGGTTGGTAAAGCTTTTCAAATTCTGAGACACCCCCCCCCTCCCCATGCAAGAATGCCTATATTAAGCGTTTCTATGAGGGGAATACTCTTATCAGGATGTATAATACTACAGACTGTCCTAGTACTAAAACAATACAAACTTCAGTATAGAACAACAACAACAAAAATTTACTTCAGAAACACCTAAGGAAGTGCACGATCTACCTTTCTATATGAGCACTCATTTACGTACCAAGCAACTTCGACGATCTACCTTTCTATATGAGCACTCATTTACGTACCAAGCAACTTCGATTAGGGACAAATATAAAATCTATCTCTCTTTGCACCCTTTTTGAGTCCATGTCCATTTCCAGATTTGTATTTGTCATCATGGACTCCCGGATCGCCCCCCCCCCGCAAGGCCGTCGGTATAGTGAATAGTGTACTGAACTTTTTTGCATTAATTTAATGCTAAAGTGCAGGAAAGCCCAAGATGAGCCACTTCCCCTCCCACCAACAAATGCAACAGTACTCCTCTCTGCAACATCTCAACTCAGGCAGACGCCCATGAAAGGGAAGGAAACTGAAAACGAAAAACGGTCATCCATATCATAACCATAGTATGGTATCACACATCAGTAAATTTTACTTTGTGGATAGCTCTGAAAGACAAGTTTGGGGAAACTTGGAGAAGGTTTTTGCCTAAGGAATGGGGAAGAGGATGCTAACAAAGCATTACTGTTTACAAGAACTTGTAAGATGAAACCTTACGATAAAGCCCTAAATTTGCCAAAACATTGTAGCGGGGCGTTTTAGCGGGAAAAGCCCTTTCCTAGATGTCTGCAATATAAACTTAAACAAAAAATATTTATTTTTTCAAAAAATGATAATTTTTCGCTAAACTCTTCTTCAGTCGTCTCAGCGCCCCCTTTACCTTGGTGCCTTTGTGCAGTGCACAACCTGCACACCCACTAGCGACGGGCCTGTTAGTAGTGACAAAATGCTTGATGAGCAAATGCCCGCCCATTTGACAAAAAAAGAAATATTCAAGCTTCTTTAGCAATAATTATAATGTTTAGAAGAAAGTGTTAAATAACCCTCAAGATCCAAACAGACCTGGATTGGGAGTCTCAACAGAACAAAGGGGAGGGTGGTTTACAGTAGCGTAGCCAGGATTTCCTTTCGGGGTGTCCAAAATTTTTCCTTCATCCTATATATATGCATCAATTTTTAAAAAAAGTTAATATAAGATCCCTTTTCCCGTGGGGAGGGGGAATTCTTATTACCAAACTCCCCCTTGGCTATGTCACTGAGGGTTTATTATGTAAGCAACCGATGAGTAGTAGAGTGTGTTAAACTTTTGGGGTATGGGAGAGATAAGGTTAAATAATTAATTAATAATAATAAATATATACACTTACACCCGCAGAGTAGCATATTGCAGTGAGTGAACATGAAAATTACAGCCCCCAGTACATGGTTTTTATGCTACATGAATATTGTCTATGTTTTGAATTTCCCATAGTTTTTGGCAACATTAACTGATCAAAATTTTGGTTTGGATTCACTTGGAATTTGTCATTGTATGTAATTTATATTAATGGTCAGTTCTTAATTAGTAAATCAGGGCATAATCAAATAACTAAACCAGATAAAATCCACTTAATCTTATTTAATGAAGTTTTTTGACTTCAACTTGTACAAATAAGTTTTCATTCTTGATTTTGACTTGGGATAAATACGAGGAAAAATGTTAAGTACCACAGATAACTTTATTTGCATATTAAACATTTATGAATTTTATTTGTGCCATATGCTTGATTTTTACACATTAAAATGTTACTATATTATTTATTCATAAAAGCTTATTTGTTTTTCTTACATGTATACCTACAATAGAGTTGTAAACGTTTCAAACTTTGCTTTTTAGATGAACCTTAAGCAAAAAAAAAAAAAAAAAAAAAAAAAAAAAAGCATGACAGGCATCATTATATGCAATTCATTAAACCGTCATATTTATTTTCAGTTAACTTTTTTTCAGAAAGCTCATTTTTTTGCTATAGGTAATCTTGGTCGAGTGAACTTTGCCTGGATATACTAATGCATATAAAGAGTTGTATTAAGCTAGAGTGTTTAACTTTTATGTGCATTTGGTTTTTTTAAGGATTTTCTTGAAATAGAAGCCAAGCAGAAAAAAGAAGAAGAAGCAAGAATAACAAAATAACAGAGGGGGGGGGGGGAAGTGTTGTGAGGTAGGTATTGTTTCTATGCGAGTGCGAGAGATGGCACTGTCAGCATCATTCGATTGCCAGTGATGTGACTCTCCTCGGGCAGATGTAGTCTATCGCTGGCAGCATGTAAGAGCTGGATAATAAAGATTGTCGATGCTGATGTCACAAATAAATCACGATTTCTTGCCCTATGCCCACGCAACATCTTAAAATACAGCATCGGTGACATACAGGATCAGTTGTGGCAAGTTATCATTTATTTCATGGAAAATTACGATGTTTATCAAGAGATCGTTGTCCCTACTGCGCTAAGCCTAACAAGTGGCAGCTAGATCATGGCAGCCAGTGCACATGAAGTGAAGCCTTTCATGCAGGACTGCTAGCGTGTTCAAAAATTTCTAGAGCTTTTGCCTTAGAAATAAGTCGGAAAATCGACTCTTTCGATCATATGAAAGAGTTTGATCCTTCAATTGAATCCCGGGCGCTGTATACTGAGAGACTTGAGCAGTTCTTTATTTCTAACGGAATTGAAAATGCCGATCACTGCAGAGCGATTTTCTGGACAGTCATTGGCCGAAATACGTATATGCATTACTAAGGAATTTACTTTCTCCAGCAGCTCCCACTACAAAAATGCTTGAAGAAATAAAAGCAGTGCTAAATTCGCATTTTGATCCAGCACCTTCAGAAATAGTTGAGTGCTATAAGTTTAACAGCCACGTTTGGTGAGCTGGAGAATCCGTCGCAACATTCATAGCAGAGCTACGAAGTTTAGCTAGGCATTACAATTATGGAGCCTCGCTCGATGAAATGCTTCGTGACCAGATTGTCTGTGGTATTCAAGAAGAAAGTATTTAATGGAAACTTATCAGAAAGCGAGCTAACCCTAGCACTGTTTTAACATAAGGGGATCTTAAAAATTTAATTTAAAAATAATGAAAAAAATTTGTATGAAAATAGGCATGAAAAATAGGTATGTACATCCTCCAAAAAAAGTATTCGAGCAAGAGAGAAATTTCCTATTTTAGATTTGCGAATAATAATTGAGTTTTTGAAAAACGCACAACTTGATAGAAATATAGTCATATTTATACATAGCCTAATTCATATTCTTTGATAAATAATTTTTAATATGCGAAACCAACGTAGGAAATTTCTCTCTTGCTCGAATACTTTTTTGGAGAGTGTAGGTATGAAAAAATTAGAGCATTTTCTATATAAAAAAAAAACAGCACCAACAAAATTGTTTTTTCAAAAGTGCTCCACTGGTATGGATCTTTGGAAAAAAAATCATGATTTTCAGAGACAATCTTTTTTAGAGATATTTTCATAGAAGTATAAAAAGTCTTTTTTTCTTCGCTTATTACCTGCACAGATACATTGTTTTTGAAATTTATATAAGAAAATAGAATGTATAATATAATAGGATGACTTGGTGTAATTTAGTTGTTTTGTAAAAAACAATTTTAATGCTGTAAAATTAGTGACCATTATTTACTGCGAAAAAAGAGTGGCCCAGAATTCCTCCATGTGACATTACACTTATCAAAATAATTATTAATTCGTCTAATAAATTGAACTTCTATTTCACTCTACTTGTGCACCCCCCGCCGCCATACTTTCAATACTTCGAGCCAAGCCAGGGCCATCGTGATTCTACCAGGTCGCTTGTGTCCTCCGAAAGAGGCCTATGGACGTTTCCTCAATGGTTAGATTCGGCTGTAAGATGACGTATCTAACTGATGGAACCAATAAGTGAGCATACGTACGTCTCTTTGGATGACTCATCGGAGTGCACAAGCAGGCCTGGTAGAATCACGATGGCCCCGGCCAAGCTTCTAACTGCAGTCGATGATTCAGCAGAAAAAATATTCTGTCTGGCCGAAATTTCTCCCAACTTGGATTTTTCCGATCGGAAAACAAAATGTTGAAGATTGACGTCGTCAAGGCAACGGCAAAGAAAATAGGTCGAAAACTCGTTCGGCACATCTGTTGAGAAAACGATGTCACACTGCTTAGATAAAACTAAGGCTACTCTAGGGGGAGCTGACCTATCCCACATTATGGGTCGAAAATTGTGGCAAGTTGCCATTTTGTGTAATGGGTGCTTCTGATAAAACTTATATTGTAAGATTGTTTAAGGACAATCAAAATCGTTGGATGCTCTGCGATAAATTGTACTGATGATAGTGAAAAAGGATACTATTTATTTAGGTTGCCGGCATATCCAGAAAGAAGAAAAAAATGGAGTTTTGTTTTATTTCGCTACACATTCTGTTGAAATTCATCTGCTAATTCAAGATTATGTGAAGTAAATGTTAAAAAAGTTTAAAATATAGTTTTATTTTTACATTTGTGTGTATAAATCGGTAACCTATGTATTTATTTTCATGTACATTATTATACTAATGCATTTCATACGCAATTTTATATGTGTTTTTGTTAATATTGTTGTCATAAAGATTGCTTTTAGGAAGCATGCAATTTTTACATAAATTTGATTGCTATTATCATACATATACAAAATATTGGCTAGTATAGACAGTGTATATTTTAGTCATTTTAAATGTTTTAAAAGGTGTCTCATTGAAACAACACTAAAATATTTTTAAGGAAGTCAAAGTCCACCTCCTCCTCCCTCTAAAAAAAAAAAGAAAATGTGAAAAGTAAATATTAGTATAAATTTTTTCCAGTATTCTCTTATGTTAATTATTAATACTAATTATGTCTCCTATTATGAAAAAAAAAGAGTTTTAAGCTGATTAAAATTTAATCATTGTCATTTAGATGAATTTTAGGTATGAAAATATGATGATGGAATGATCAATAAATCTAAGTGTCTAATGCAAGAAACTTAACTTATCCTTCAAAAAACGTAGCCGTTAAAATCGGAATTTTATTTACATTTTTCCTCCAATGTTCATATATATATATATGCTTGCACCTTGACATGTAAGCAATTCGTGTGAAGGAGAGGGGGGGGGGGAAGTATGGGAATATCGTTCTTTTTTTTAAAGATTTTCTCCTCTTCTTCCAGCAGAAAAAATATTTCTATTTCGCAAATTTTATCACTGACTTAAAAAATGCTCTCATTTTTTTTAACTCTAGACAAGACAAAATAAATAAAACTGATAATTAAGAGAAAAATGTTAACAAAAAATTAAACTTTTTGTCTTGAGTCTCCGGATGTAAACGTTAAAAAATACTCTCTTAAGGTTATACCATGCCGATAATGTAAATATGTTCAAAAAAGAAAAGCGTAAAAAACAAAACTGCGCGCGCAAACTGTTATATAAGAAACATTGCGAGCTCGTAAAGAAAACGACGCCAACAACGAGATAACGCGCCAAGCGAAACTCCCCCCCCCCCCGCGCTTAAGCAGCTCGACCCAAGATGGCGGATCGGTCGGCCTGTGTGCAGGGTTGCCAGATCAAAATTCTTGAAAATAGCCAAATGGCTTCTTAAAATTAGCCAAAAATAGACACTTTGATTGCAGCGCCATCTTTTGGACTTTCGAGAAAACTTTTAAAAAGTCTAGAATGTAGCATAGATGTGATTCACAAACGTATTTTTCTGATTAAATTACAGTGGCGGATTTCCCAATAGGCGCATGAGGCGTGCGCCTCGGGCCTCTTAAATCTAAGGATCCTCAAAGTTTCGGTTCTCAAAAAGAACATATATATATATATATGCTTGTGTTATGTTATTGTTTTGTGTTATATATATATATATATATATATATATATATATATATATATATATATATATATATATATATATATAACACAAACTTCGTCTCACAAAACAGTGAGACGAAGAGCTTTGACTGATGAAGACTGAATACATTTTCAGTCGAAACGATCATATCTTGTTATAAGTGTCCTTTTATGTGTGTTTTTTCACAAATTTTTTATTTATTTTAACATTTAACATCAGTATTTTGAGTGTTTTTTCCATACCTAGAATGTATAGCTGTTTGCATGTCAGTTGTACAGAAATTGAGAGGAATAATTTACCTTTCAAAAAATCACTAAAAATTAAAATTTTAAGCTATAGATACGACTTTATCGTTTTTAGAATCAAAAGAGCTTTCCGAGGGTGTAATAATAAAAAATTGCCGACAAATAATCAAGCAGATACAAGCTGATATGTGCGAGATAACACAATTTTTGGGAAAATAAATATCTGATAGCTAAAAAAAGTATTGAAAAATTAAGAAGAGCAGTACTCAGTGTCACCGGAATTATGCGCGCAAATTTTCAGCTCGATCGCACAATAAAAAGTGGGGTAAAATTCATAAGCAAATTTTAAGCTGGAATGACATACATAGTTAATTAAAAACTTGAAAAGTAAATGATGACTAAATTATTATTTTTTGTTTTTAACTAAAAAATATTTATGATAACTATATTATAATCACGGCATGTTTTTTATAGTCGCAGATGAAAATGCTAAACATTAATAAGAAACGTTGGGCAGAAGCTTGTAGCATATAGATTTTCAATATAAAGTGGAATTTATTTTTTAACTCAGTAATATTTTTTATATTTTAAGTACTTAAAAAATAATATTTTCTTCTAGGACTTTTTGTTCTATTTCAAATACAGAATGATTATGTATATATATATTTAATTCGTACTCATAGTACTTCGTACAATAGTCCTAAACTTATTGCCAGTTTTTGAATAGACACACTATTTAGACTAAACAGAAAGTTTACTTTCGCTATTAAACTGCTTACAGTTTTGCGGTTTCAAGTGGGAAATTTATGAATATATTTAAATATTTATAAATATGTTTTTACAGGAATGTTAAATTTTTGATTCATTTTACCCAAGTAAAAAAATTCTTTTAAACTAAATCATGTTTCTGATCAAGTTTCCCCTGTTCTGACCCTCAAAAGTTCCTGTTAAGTACACTAAATTTTCACAATTGAAACAAGAGGCAAATATCAGATTCGATAAAATCAAGGTACACCAATATGAAATTTCATTTGCGCGGTTATATTTAGAGAGATGCTGATGTTTATTTAGTGTTAATCATGAAAAGTGAAAAGTAGTAAAAAAAAATTATTAAGTTTCACGAGGTAAAATATTTTTAATGTACTAATCTATAAATAAAAAAATTATTTTTAATTTTTAATGCTCGTTTGTAGACATAAATTAGATGTAAAAGGAGTGAAAACATTTTAAAATAATTTTATTTTAAACATAAATTAACTTTTATATTTTAGACATAATTCTCAATTAGAGAATATAGAATCAAAAAATGAGATTTCTTTGTCCTTCTTTGGACTTTATCAATTAGTCCATTCCCAGAAATTCCAAAAAATAAATCCGAATCTTTAGAATGAAATTAATTCCAACTAATGTTCAAAAAGTTCCCCCTGTTATTATTAGCTAATGATGGTGAAATTTAATATAATAATCTACAAATATTATTTTATTATTCATACATTACTAGATTACACTGAAACATGCTTTCGTTCGGTGGATAGGTACCGAATAAAAGAAAACGCATCAAAATAATCGCACTAAACTTCACCAGCAGCTATAAAAAATAGTTTACGCAACTCGATTAAAAAGTATTTTTTATGCGGTGAATAGGGACCGCATAAAAAAGCAACTTAAATTAAGCGATTATAGAATTCAATACATACGTAATGTAATTGGCTGATGCAATACCTAAACTTATGTAATAGGATGAAATACATGTCGAAATCGAAAAAATTATTGATAATTTCTTCAATTATTTTCCAATTTGACTGAAATTTTCATATACCGCACAAAGAAAGGTTTGAGTACATTAAAAATGCACATAAGTAGTAAATTTAACTTAAGTGAATTTTTTTCTACCCAAGAATTAGCAGATCGTTTTAATACTTTTACTTCAATCGGAACATTAGCAAATACAGCCACCGGACAGTTGTAATTTAATATTGGTTAATCAAAGTGATTAAGTGAATCATTAATTACTCTAAAATACGTGTGCATAGAACGCGCCATGTAAAGGTATAACTATAGTGAAAAGTATTTTTTTAGGAGGGGGGGGTGGGGCTCAAAATTAAGTTGCGCCTCGGGCCTCTCAACAGTGGCGGCCCGTGGTCAAAACTGTTAGTGCAGCCGGAAGCATATGAGCCTCCCCCCCCCCTCCTCCGGACAGGAATGGAAAATCTTTGTTTTTGAATTCGAAAGCTGGCGGATTAAGCCCTCACCGAGGAAAAAAAAGAAATTACATAAAAAATGTAAGAGATCCTATTTTACTTTTCCATAAAATGGACATAAATTTCAACCAGCCGCTCTTATCCTCAAAATTGCATTAATCCGTGTCTGATTCGAAGTTTCCTTAGAATTTTCTTTTGTAACGATAACTTGAGAAGAAAAGAAAAAATAAAAAGAAAACGTACTTATTTTTTATAAGTCAAATCAACCCTCCTTTCTTTTAAACTTGCGAATCAGTCAGTAATGCCCTCATAAAAAGGCGTTGTTTTAATTCAGATATCAATAATTTTAAAAGCTCTTTAAAATTTCCCATGTTTAAAGAATTTTTTCGCTCGCCATGTCCTCTAAATGCCAGTTCTTGCTTACTTAAAAACAATACTGCTTTGATGGGTAATTGTCCATTCATAAGCATCTATTCAGGTTTACCTTCTTGATAAATTCAGCAATATAAAGTCGAGAGTTTGCCGAACAAATATTCTCCTTACTCCCTCCCTCACTTCTCGAGCCAATCAGAGTCGAATTCACAGGTGCTGCCGACCTTTCAAAATCTTGAATGAGCTGAGTCTTAGCTGCGTACCCCCATTATAGCCTATGCCGGAGGAAATGCTTACGTAACCGTTGTCATGGCAACGGTGCTGCCAATTTTCTTATCAGCGCTCTGGGCTGAACCAAAGATTTTCCCAATTGAATTGCGGGAAGATTAAAGTGCTTTTTTTCTGAATGAGCGATCTGGCCACAATACGGTTTTTTTTGTTTGGTTTTTTTTTTTAGATTTTTTTTATTTACCATAGGAATTCCATACTTCTAATCTGAATTTAGGAAAATTAGTAGAATAGATTATTTTAAAGTATGTGCTGATGATTTCAAGTGCAGCCCAGCTGTACTTGCTGTATCCCACGAGCCGCCACTGCCTCTCAAGAGCTAAATCCGCCACTGTTAAATTAATAACAATAATAATAGTTTAACAATTAGTAGACCTCAAAAATAAAGCGTTATTACTTAGAAATTTTGCGGAATGATAAATCGAATTGATTGCATTGGTTAGGAAACACTTTCCAACGTTTGAGAGGGCGCAAGCGATTACTATTTGAGGAAAAAAATATTACACACAGGCATAAACAGTGGCGGATCCAGAAATTTTTTTTGGGAGGGGCTAAAATTTTTAAAAAGCTTATTTCACTCAATTAAAATGTACTATAAATTAAAATTTTAGTCTAAACCAATATATTAGGCTTTTGGGAGGGGCTAAGTAATAAAATAGGATCATTTTAGCTATTTAAAGTGTATAATAAAGCAGAATGTTACCCTTGAGCAATTTCTTTTGGGGGGGCTGAAGCCCCCTAGCCCCTCCCCTGTAACCGCTACTGGGCATAAATGCTTTGTTGCGGAAATGTCGGTAGATTCATCAATATATAAAGAAAACTTAGCCTCTCTTAACTCTTGAATCATCTCTTCGAATAACGATAGGCTTATGACATTCTTAATGAGGCATGCACGCTTTGTTTGGAGTTTCAGATCCTCTCAAGGGCGTATCATCATCATCGAATTGTTCTTGAAAGGAGTGCCTGTTCCATGACGGTTTAACTCCAGTTGTTTGATGAGTAGTTATACATCGATGGGACATGTAAGAGAAAATGCAGTATCAGAACATACATAAAAGAAAAGGTAAATAGTAATATATATTAGAGCAAAACAGTATGAGAATAATGCAAAATGAAAATAAATTATATACAATATATACAAGGGACTCTAGAAGACAATGTCAAGGGGGGACAAGATCAGGACTCACAAATAGGGAAGTCGTAATTTGGAAGAAAAGGTACTGAGAATTTGTGCTATAATCCTACTCATTAAGCAGGAGGACAGCTTTAGGCGGTGTCCGGTTGTCATAATCAGGGATTTCTGCAATTAGTTCATTTGGTAAGTTATAGACTTTGTCATAAAAGTGTTGGGCTTGTTTTTTAATAATTTCGTACATGGAGGGAATCATGAGATCTCTACGTATAACCGTGTTTCTCATGTATCTATGAGCATGTCTAATTTTTCGCAGTATTTTGTTGTGTTGAGTTGTGATTAAGTTTAGATTTGTTTTCGCAGCATAACCCCAAATGGGGCTAGCGTATGTACCTGCAGGGAGGACAATCATGTTGTACAGTTTTCGTTTGTTGGGAATGCTAAGTTTGCTTTGGTATAGTAACTTTGAGATAGATTTTTCGGCCGCAATCATTTTGTTACGGGCGTAGGTGGCCTGTGCCTTCCAACAGAGACGGCCCGACGGGCGTGCGGGGCCCCAGGCGAAGCGCAAGAGCGGGGCCTCTTCTCTATCATGTCTTATGAGATAGCAATAAAATGGCCTAGGAGCGGGGCCTCTATAAGCGCGGGGCCTTAGGCGATCGCCTACATTCACACCCCCCTTGGGCCAGCCCTGCTTCCAAGTCAGTCTGGAATCAAGCATGACTCCCAAATACTTACAGGTCCTGCCCCATTCAACTCTTTGGTCATTAATATATATTGGTTTCGCAATCTTGCGGGATCTAGTGAAGTGAATGGCCTGACACTTAGAGGGATTTACTTTTAATTTCCAAGTGGCAAACCAATCTTCAAGTGTGTCAATGTGGTGTTGAATTTTGTTGACCATAGTGTCAGGGTGCGTGGATCTGGACATTATAGCCGTATCGTCTGCATATACTGCTAAAGATGTGTGAGAATCTCTTGGAATATCATTTATGTAGATGTTGAATAGTGTAGGACCAAGGAGTGATCCTTGTTGTACACCAGCCTCAATAGGAGTGTGATTGGAGTAAGTGTTGTTGATGCGGACGGAGAATTTTCGATTTCTCAGATAAGAGTTAATCAAATGAATCAACGCGTCCGGCGTGTTTATAGTGATTAGTTTGTAAATAAGTGAGTTATGGCAGACGCGGTCAAAAGCTTTGCTAATGTCCAGCATTACTGCTCCGGTGGATTCCTTGAGGTTAAAGCCCTCAGAAAGAAATTCCACTACTCTGAGGAGCTGGTGAGTGGTAGCATGTTTGGGCCTAAAGCCAAATTGCTCAGGAATGATGATGTTGTTATCCCGCAAATGAGAGCTAAGTCTCCTCAGGATAATTTTTTCAGCTACTTTACTGAGACTGCTCAGAAGGCTAATGGGTCTGTAATTTTCTGGGATAGCCAGGTTACCAGACTTAGGAATGGCACAAACAATGGCCGTTTTCCAAGCATCAGGAAAAACTTTGAGATCGAGAATTGTGTTTATGATTTGAGTTATAAGATCAAGAATGTTATGTGGGATATTTTTAAGCATAAGATTAGTTATGTTGTCTATGCCGGGGGCTTTTTTATTGTTAAGTTTGCTAATTATTTCGCTTACTTCTAAGTTAGTAGTAAGGGGTAAGGACTGAGTCGGGGGACGACTTAGACAGTCCTCAATCTGAGCCTTGATATCTCTATCAAAATCAGGGTTAACGAGATCAGAGTGTACAGTGAATTGTTGCTTGTAAGCTTGCGCTAGAGTGTTGGCTTTGTCCTCATCCGTGTAAGCAATACCTGAAGGGCTCTGGAGAGGGGGGAAATCGTATTTTTTCCTCCGAAATCTTAATTATTTTCCAAACATCGGACTCGTCTTGATTTAGTTCTTCTAGAAAAGACTCCCAGCGCTCTTGACGATGTATGTAGAGAGCCTCTCTAGCTAGGAATTTTTGTCAATAATAATCTTGTTTATGTAGGGGGGACTTAGTGCGTTGGTAAAGACGCCTCGCTCTGTTCCTATCCCTAATCTTTTGTTTGATATCAGTAGGGAGGAGATTGAAGTTGTTATAAGGGCACTCGTAAGAGGCAAGATTTTTGGCAGTGGTTAAGGTATCATTTAAATCTTTAATTGCAGAGTTAAGAGAGGTGGGAGAGTCAAGATGCAAGTTTCAAGGGCGTAGCCAGGATTTTCATTAGGGGGGGGGGCAGGACATGGAGTCTAACCGGAGAATGCCCGGTTTGTCATAATCAGACCCTATGACTAGCTCATTTTAGGGGGGGGCAGCTGCCCCACCCTGCCCCTCGCTGGCTACGCCCATGGATCCTCTAGTGCACTACCTTTTGAATACGTTTTCACTATTTCACCTCGGTGATCAACTGATTTAATACTGCAGTGGCACTCAATAGCTACACTAAATTTTATATCAAATTCTTTCAATGATTTATTTACAGCTGATTTTTTTTTTTTTATAAACAGTGAACAGTGCAATTAATTTAGAGGATTTCAAGTCTTTCTCTTTATTCTTATGTTTGGCTAATTTTTCGTGAGTCACTAAATTATGCTTTTTAAGCTGGGATATTGAGCAAAGACACAACTTGCAAAAACACGCATTGTCTTTCAGCATTAACCATGGATGCTCAATCTCCCATTCTTTATTATATTTTCTACTCATTATAGGCTAGCGTTTAATAACTGTAACTTATAATTACTCAAGCTTACCGTAACCACGGCAACATATTCAATGCTTAGTACAACCGCACAACAAGGGCCGACCGAGTTGTATGGTGGGTAAAGCACCGTACTCCGGTTTCGGGTTCAACTCCCGGCGGTCGGGGTTCGATCCGCGACTGGGCGTGGCTGTCATTGTGTCCGTCCCTTCATAGGGTGCGACGTTGGTCCACCTACTAGGTGCCTCCATAATAAAGTGACCAACAATTCCGGCCTGTTGTGGCCAAAGTCCTCAAGGCAGAGGCCGGCCATTAGAAAAAAAAAAAAAAAAAAAAAAAAAACGCACTACAAATAAATATGCCCTAGTCAGCTCAGCTACTCCATAAAACCCTCTTTCGCTAAGAATCAAAATCGAACAAAAAGCCCGTCAAAACTCGAACTAAAACCAAAACAAAGCCATCCCATTTGTATATATATTGTTTGTTTGTTTTCATATTCGCCAACAATTACAGAATTAAGCCATAATTAGCTAAAAGACGAGTGGTTAAAATTTTGTTTTTCTTTTTAACCAGCAGCCTCAGAATTTAGCCATAATTAGCCAAAAAACGAGTGGCTAAACAAAAATTTTTCTTTTTAGCCAGCAGCTTCTGAAATTAGCCAAAATGGCTAAAATTAGCCACATCTGGCAACCCTGCCTGTGTGTGTAAAGGTGTTCTAGATAAAACTGCTCTCGCGACGTTCAAACCGGTGTGACTGATGCATATGTGTCAACAGGCGCGGCTGATCCGAGGGCCTGCCTGTCCAGTGGCGGATTTAAGGAGAGCGGGGCCTAAAGTTTTGAGAGCGTTTTGCTAAAGTTTAGTTTAAACAAGATCATTTACGGAGCCATTTAAATGTTTAAATATATCCTTCAAGTACAACATACATATTTTTTAGTTCCCTATCTACAGTTAAATGTTAAATTAATTTCCTCCTACATTTTTCGGCAGCAAACTTATCAATTATAATTTCAAAATCTATTTTATTTAACTCGTCACTTTCGATGTTCAAAATTCCAAACGAAGATAAATGTTCTTGCGAGTAGAGAATTTGAAAGTTCCTGCTTGAAAGAGAACTTCGCAAGTAATTTTTTATGCGTTTTAGCACCGAAAATGATCTTTCTCCTGAAGCATTACTAATAGGTATTGTTAGGAATATTCTTCACAAAACCTCCGCGTTAGGAAATGTCGACTGTAGGCCAAAATCAATAATTAATTTTATCATATCATTTGGCCCTGACACTTTTTCTTCTTTACAAAAATGTAAAAACTGCATAAGTTCGTGTTTTAGTACATCACAGTCAATGTCATTTTTGAAAGTTTGTGACAATCTTTTAATGCATTCTTCAATATCATTATGTTC